>QGSO01000352.1:817622-1020859 GCA_011037825.1 Carya cathayensis | reverse complement strand
TTAAGTCAAGTTCAGTTCACGCTTAAGTTCTGGTTAAGTCATGCTATATGTCAAGTTATACTATGTTTATGTATGACTATAATTATGCATTTATGCTTTTACTGCCATGCATGCATTTTTAACCTGTGTGTGAGTTTTATGTTAACTTACTGAGATTTGTAATCAAATCTCACTGTGGTAGTCCCAACTACCATTCCCCCCGAATGGTAGATCTTGTTACAGGACCCAAAGGAGAATTGGAATCTGACCAACTGAATACAGTCGACTAGGCCACGGTGCGATGTTGATGATGGTATAGTATTTAACTTAGGTTAATACTTGTACTTTTGGAGTTGTATCTCAAGTATTCTTTTGATCACAACCATTTTAGACTAGTGTGGTGATCACGGCTTTTTAGTATGCCTTTATGTATGAAATATGTTTCAAGTATTTGGGATATTTTTTGGTTTGGTGCATAGTTTTGCTAAAGAGAAAAATTATCCGCTGCGAATATTGCATAATGCTATATGCATGTTAGGAACATTGCATCTTATCTATCATGAACGGGGGCAGGTAGCCTTGTGTTGCATGTCTCGACGCTTCAAATGTCCGTTCAATCCCAAGCGGAATTTAGGGGCGTCACACTTAATATATAATATGTTCATATTAATTAACTATAATTACATAAAGTAGTAGAAATATAGTATTTAATATAACTACATAGAGTATTAGTATAACTATAGAATTTGTCAACAAATTTCCTGATAAAATAAAGGATAAGCAACAACTATAAAAATTTCTAGGAAGTCTAAATTATGTTGTTGATTTTTATCAAGCACTTAGACCGTTATGTGAACTATTATTCAAAAGATTAAAAAAGAATCCACCTCCATGGACAGAGGAATATACAAATGTTATAAAACAAATAAAGGTTCATGTTAAGAAATTATCATGTTTAGGACTCCCATCTCCTAATGCTTTTAAAATTGTTTGAAACAGATGCCTCCGATCTTGGTTATGGAGGAATTTTGAAACAAATTATCAGATAAAAAAGAACAGATTATTCAATTCCATTCAAGATGCTAGAATCCTGCTCAAAAGAATTACAGTACTATTAAAAAAGGAATTTTGGCTATTGTATTATGCATTTCTAAATTTCAAGATAATCTTTTGAATCAAAAGTTTTTATTTAGAATTGATTGTAAATCAGCCAATGAAATTTTAATAAAAAATGTTAAAAACTTGGCTGCTAAACAAATATTTGTAAGATGGCAAGCTATTTTAAGTATTTTTAATTTTGATATTAAGCATATTAAAGGAGATTCTAATTCTTTTCCTGATTTTCTATCTTGAGAATTTTTACAGGAAAAATCATGTCTTCCTCAAAGTCCAGAGTGAAATCCAAATCCTCCTATGCCAAACCACATTCTCCTTTTTATTCTTCACTCTCTCCTTTCGCCACACCAAAACCTTATACAGTACTAGGAACATTACCACAAAACATTAGCCATCCTATAATCCATTTTCACCATTATCCTCTCCAAAATTACTTACATACTCAGAAGCTATTTCTTCTTTTGGTTCTACTCCTTCCCAAATTATCAATCCTCCACCATTATCTCAGCCTTCTACAACTCTCATTATCTTCAAAACTTATTGGCATCCTGTCTTTCCTATTGAATCAAAATTACAGCACTTATCTAATCTTCAAAAATTACTTGATGCTTTTCTATTACAGATTGGCATTATGTTCCCAAAACATTACGAAGACCCAAAATTTTTATGAATTTATTTTAGTAGACATAGATTTTATTATTATTTCTGAAATCCCCTATTCTCTACAATCCCAACCTTCTTCACCTGTAACTCTGATTATTGCATTTCACAAAGTTACGATTAAACAAGTTCTTACCCTAAAACAGTTGGGAAAAAGCTCATATCTGACAAGAAGATTTTCTCGGCGATATGATCCTCCCTATTTCGATTATTATGATTATCAGCAAACATGGAGTAAAACATTCTTAAGACAGAACAAGAATTTGCGTCATTCCTGGTTTCTCCATTTTGACAAACTATAGGAAATTAAAACTCTCTCACGTTGGTTCCTAATATGGTGGGATCAATTTGGACTAGAATCTCTCATTCTCCATCCACCTGTTCAGGAGAGTCTTCAGGCTTTTACATTACAAAATGATTATCCACCTTCATTATCATACTGTCCACCACTTCTCATTTTCTTCTTTAAAACCAAATTAAACTGGATTATAAAGCGGGAATATGTCATTAACCCTCATCTTTCTCTCAAAAAAATTATGTTCTTGGCACGTTAAGTTTTTGTAAAATGGTGAAAAAAGTACAATTATGATCATGTTGTAAAAATGTTCTCAAAGATTACCAAAACCCCTGAGGTTCGAGTTCAGTGAAGTAGATTGCAAGCTCAATTAGCAACAATTACCAATAAAAAGGATTTGAAAAAATTAGCTAAGACAATGTCATACATAATACTTACAAGGAGATTAATTCTCAAAGGATTGAAGGGCAGGAGACATGGAAAAGAGTTTACAGAGAGAGTATTTGAGAGTGATGAGAGAGAGAAGGACTGGGAATGACTTCAGATGGAAAATTCTAAATGCCTTCCCTTACTTATAAACTGCCTATTTCTAGTCACCAAAACAATAACTTACAATAATATTACTGACATGTACAGTGACTCCAATAACTCATACAGAGTAAATAGGCGGCTACATTTATTAAATGTGGGCAGCTGAACAGTAAATAAACAACTGGACAATTCTTGACTATTGGGCATCTTGAATAGTGTTATGATAATGGACAAAAGGACAATAATCTTCTGGAATTACATAATCTGAGGGTCATAATTTGCCAGTTCCAATTCAAACGGATCTTGAGAATCTATCATATGCGAAGGATAATAGGGTGAGTTGTCATGAAAATGAGAGGCCTGTTGAGAGGGAGAGACCTATTGTAATGGCGATGATGTTGTCTAATGTGCTGGAGATAATCTGACTTGATGGTTTTCTTCTAGTAATAAGAGTATTACTATTATTTAATATAGTATTGCATAGAGTATTAATATATGTGTGGGGTTAGAAGAGGTATAGTAATACTAGTATATTACATATAGTTATTAGTCATAGTATTAGTACTAGTTCATTATTAGTTATAGTAAATAAGTTAATACCTATTACTAATTTACTATATACTAATAGACTAATAGTATTAGTGTAACAGCCCGCTAGAAATTCAATGGTAGAATTTCAATAGACTTGAGGAACCTCGTGAAAACTCCGTAAGTTTTCACGAATCGGTTAATTGCAAAGGTTTTAGTTTGTCAACATAGTTAGTGTTATCACTCACTATGGTGCCAGAAATGCAATTTTTATTATTTGAGGTAGTTAGAAGTGTCAGAATACGTTATAGTCTACACCACTAGACTCAGTTGAATATTTAGGATTTTATAGCACAATAACTCATTTTCATAAATTTGGACGAAACGGCTGTTCAAAACTGTGAATTTATTTATAGGAGCACTTCGGGGTTGAGTTTTGGTAAACGGTATTCACTGTAAGTTAATATGAATATTTAAAATTTTTCAATACTAAGTTTATTATGCATTTTGCAGAGTGAATAGTAATCTCGATAAGCGTACTAAGTACAGTGTTTTCAAAATCATAGTGTGGAATGTCCAAATTAGGTTAGAGAAGTTTTATTTGGACACTTGGAAAGATCTTAGCCATACATAGTGAATAGTATTAAACACTTAGTACAAAGAGAAACCATTAGATAGATTTGTGAAGGAAATCAAGGTGTGAGATCATGCCACCTAAGCAAATTTTCATCTTATCAACCATTTGAGCCAGATCAAAAAGGGTTTCAACCCTAGTGAAACCCTAAATGGTTGGAATCCAATTAAAACCCCAAAACTTGGTTGAAACCGAAACCCTAAAGTTGGCCTTCAAACCCTTTTTGATCCAATTTCTAGCATTGTGTTTAATCACTTGATTAAATCACTTTCACATGCTATTAATTTCTCAAATCCTTGTTATGATATCATTATCCAACCTTTTAAACCTTGGAAATTTGATTGGGCCAAGAAAATTTGGATTTGGGCTTGATAGCATCTCAAACCCTAAGCAAACCCCCTTTAACCCCCAAATTGAAGCCCACTTGGTTGAGGCCCACCAAGGCTCACGAATTTGGCCACCTTGGCAAGGCTTCTTGGAGAAGTTTTCTGCCCCACATGGCAGACCATCCACTACCCTTGGCTGAACCCAATCATGCCTTGATGAGATGGATAAACCCACCCCAACAACCTCCATACGTCACAACTTCTGCAGGCAGTCCTTTCCCCTCTCTAGTCTCCACTTTATGTCACATAACTACCTCTAATCAATGGTCATTCAAGTCCATATCTTTTCCCTCCAGAAGTATAGAGTCGTGCAAGCCACACTTCTTTCCATTTAATCACTTCTTCACCTCATTCGTAGAGAGAAACCCAAAAGAGCTCTCTTGGGCAGATTTGTGGGTCTTTTTGCATAGAGATTTTTGACCCTTTGTAAGTATCTTCACATGATGACTCCTTCATAAAATTTGTTTCTATTTGAGTATATTTTTCGTATATATATTATTTGTATCATTACATAGTCATTTGGTCAGTCCAAAGTTTTTTTAATCATGAAAAGGTCATTCTGGGCATGAATTTGGTGAGTATGTTATGTTTTGGAATTTTTGACCAAGCTAATGGACATATCTTGGTCCGAAAATTTTATGGAGTGTTTTTAGCATGTGTTTAAGAGTGTTCATTGAGTTTTTGTTACATGACTAAAGCTTTTGATGATATATTTTCTTAGATCTAGAAACTTGAAAACTGGAAGTGGCAAAATAGTTTTTATTTGGAGAAAGTTTGAATATTTCGAGGTTTGATCTTACTATAAAGGCTTTGATTATTTTATATGATGATCCTAAGCCTCTTATTTTCATGTTAGGATGTTATTTTTAAGATATTTAGTATTAGTTTCAAAGATATGATTTTTCTAGGCAAGAGGATTTCGGTTAGGCCTAAGATTTGATGTTTTTGGATTAGATCCATGTTTTATTGATTTTTAGCCATGTGATTTTAAGGTAGATGGTTGGATCCTATTTAAGACACATTCTTAAACCATGTGATGCTTTATTTCAAAGATCTCACCATCTTAAGCCATTGATTAAGAGATTTATCAAAGCTAGTTGAGGAAAAATTTTCTGTTTTTGTCGTAAGTGTGAAACCAAAAACTCCAAGTGTTATTTTGTGATTTTGGTGACTTTAGTTTGATGATTTAAAGCATGGTTGATATTAGAATTATGTTATGAATATGTTAGAAGTAAGATTTGATTTTTGTAATTCTTGGAGATGTTTTGATTTAGGGTCAAAGCTTGTGATTAAGTGTTTGGATCTTTCTATAAAAAGTTTGGTGTTGATTATTAGCTTTTCCTAAATGGATTTTTTAAGTATAGTTTTAAACTTAGGATAGGAAGATGTTTGTTACAAAATTTTGGTTTAAGCATAAGTTTTGAAGCCGGAATGAATTGCAACAAAAATCAAGAGAAATGGCCTATGGATGTTTCGGCCATAATGTGTTTTTCATAATTGTGATTTGTTTTAAATTTTTCTAAGTTTATATTTGAGTTTAGGACAAAATTTGCATGAGTAATATAAATTTTGAAAATTTTTGGAGTTAGGATGTGAAATCCTTAAGTTAGGGGTAAAATGGTCATTTTCCCACATGTAGAGGGTAAAATGGTAATTTTACTCTAAGTTAGCTTATTTTCATATTTCTAATTGTTAGTAATTAAATTTCTAACTTTTAGAATACTCTCTTACAGTTCCTCGTGTTTCACGCTTTATTTTCGTAGAATGCGACAATCGAGGTAAGTTAGCTTCTAACTTACTGTCAGTTTACTGTGTATGTATGATGGGTAAGGGAACTATAATTTATGTATGTATGTTATCATACATGTCATGCCATGCCAAGTCATTACATGTTTATCTATTATGCATGATTTATTCTGTCATGAATATTTATCTGTTATACAACCTATTTTATCACATATTGTTATATGTTATAAGTATGTCATATTAAGTATGTCATATGTTACATGTATGTCATATTATGTAATATTCACCATTGCAAGTATGTCATGTTAAGTAAAGAAGTCAGATCAAGTTTATGTTAAGTCAAGTTTCAAATCACGTTCAAGTTAAGTTATTCATGTCAATCACGACCCTAAGTGCTAGGATGAGGTAATATCGTAGTGAAACTCCTTTGTTCACGCTGGAGTGTCTAAATAGGTGTGAAATTCCCTGGGTTGACGAAGTACAGTCAACAGGTTGCGAATGGGGCCTAAATAGTTGGTCACCGGAGTGCGCTTGACACTAACGCCAATGGAGCCATATTTTATTTTATATGTGTTCACAGCAAGTGTGGCATAAACAATTCATGGGGCCACAACAACTGTGAAGCATACACTAAGTGAGACACAGAAATTATGACACATAGAATACGTGGGGCCACAACAACTGTGGAGTACGTATTAACGTATTCACAACTGGTGTAGATACCTGTGTTGTGATGATGTAATCGGCAGGGACACACTGCTCTAGGGGACCCGTGTAGCACCCATATGGTCACGTTATTAATTAAGTCTATTGATTAAGGTTCCAAGTTCATGTCAAGAAGTTAAGAATAAGCAATCATGGTAACCCCATGAGATAAGAATAAGCAATCATAGAGACCCCATGAGATAAGAATAAGTTTCAGATCAAGTTCATGTTACGTTATGTTCACGTACAAGTTATGTTCATGTTCACATTTATGTTATGTTCAAGCTCACGTTCATGTTATGTTTCAAGTTCACGTTCATGTCATGTTATATTCACGCACATGTTATGTTCAAGTTCACATTTATGTCATGTTATGCTCAGGTTTATGTTAAATTCAAGTTCATGTTTATATTATGTATGTTCACGTTCATGCTGTGATTCAAGTCCATATTATGTTTCAAGTTCATGTTCATGTTATGTTGCTAGCCCAAGTTATATTTTAAGTTCAAGTTCATGACATGTCAAGTCAAGTTCAATTCATGTTTCAGTTCAGGTTATTTCAGTTATGCCATGCGATATGTCAAGTTATGCTATACTTTCTTATGACTTTAATTATGCATTCATACTTTTACTGCCATGAATTCATAATTAACCTGTGTGTGAGTTTCCTATTAACTTACTGAGATTTGTAATCAAATCTTATTGTGGTAGTCTCAATTACCATTCCCCCCGAATGGTAGGCGATTTGTCAGGATTAGAGCAGGGAGCGGATATTGGTAGATTGAAAGAGGTTGACTAGACGCCACAGACACGATGCGGAACTTACAGCTTCCATAGTTAGTTTTTGGACAATATTCTGGCCTCGTTAGTCGAGTTACACGAGTTACTCAACGAACTTACTCAATAGTGTATTTTGGTAATGTAAATATGGAGTCTGGTCTCCCATGTTTTTGAGGTTACAATCTTCTAAGACTCGTACTAAAATCGTGGATGTTTATTTTGTTAAGTATGCTTGGATTACGATTTAACTATTTGAGATATTATAAGTTTGGTGCATAATATTGCTCAAGAAAAAAAAAATTATCCGCTGCGAATATTGCATAATGCTAGATGCATGTTAGGAACATTGCATCTTATATATCATGAACGAGGGGAGGTAACCACGTGTTGCATGTCCCGACGCTTCAGATGTCCGTTCGATCCCAAGCGGAATCTAGGGGCGTCACAATTAGCGTATTACTAATATATATATATATTAATATATATAATAATATATATATTAATATATATAATAGTATACTATATGTATGTATATTAAATATATCACAATATAATTACATAAGTATTAAACAAAATGTCATTGGATAAAAAAAAATTAATTAAAAATAAAAAGGTCCAAGGTGGACCGATTGGACCGGATCGTCCCGAATGGGACCAAACCGGCCAATCCTTAGGGAGTTTGGTCCAGTCCAGGGTGGGAAAAAATCTTGGACCAAATAGGTTCGGTCCGGTCCACAAAACATCACAGGACCAGACCAAACTCCCCCTATTTAGAAGGAGAACCCAAGCGAGAGGACTTAGTGTTTAGGGACTAGACCGAGGTCCCTAATAGAGATTCAGGCTGTAATGTTTGTGAGATTCTTGTCAAATTTTATAGGCCCATGGAAGATGCATGCTCCCAGAATCTTGGGGGTGAACCATTACGCCTCACCTATATAACTCCTTCCTGCCTTGTGATTTGCCATCAAACCTCCATTTTTGCCCTTCAAGCATTTAGGGCCTTTCTTCCTTCCTTGGGGTGGGTTTCACCTATTGAATTTAGATTTCCATGAGCCTTTTGGCTCTGGGTGAGGCTCCTTGGACCGAGGCACAGGCTCACATTGGAGTGGGTGTCTGGATATCCTTTATGGTGTTCGAGGGAAATTTTGCTGACAATCACGTTGCTCTCTATCCCTATGGGATGTGTTTTAAAGGTGGTTGAGCATTGTGGCCGTGTTTTTCGATGGTCTTTCCTATCTCAGGACTCATCATGCAGTCTATGTTCCATTACGACATCCCAACTTGTTCCCATGATCGGGGTGGATCAGGGCCTCTTACTCAGGCTTGATGGGTGAAAGGGATTTCGCCTAGCCTGGGCCCATTCTAGTTCAAATAAATCCTCTCTGGCCAAGGAGAGGGAAAGAGGAGCCCTTGTCTCATTAAGGGGTCCCTGCCGAGTTCAACTTAAGTTCTCCACATCACTACCACCTTTGACTTGGGCAGTGATCACAAAGTAGAAGCCTCTGTCTGCCACTTCCACATGGAGATCTCTATTTGTGTGGGAGTGGTTTTGATGGAGGCCAATTTCCCAGATGGTCATCGATGAGTTGAGGATCCCAATGTGCTTGGGACTGGCTCACCCTCCTGTCTTTAACTCCCACATACTTCTAGGATGGTGCCTCTCTGGTAACCTCGTTGATGCAGTCTTTTTTGCTGATGGTAGCTCTGTGCATCCTGCTGGGTCTTACCCCGCCGAAGGATTATTTCTGTTTCTTTTTCCTTGTATGGTTCCTTGCGAACACATTGTAATCTTCCTCTTTATAAAGATTCCAACAGTTGAGGAATAAAATGCTTATATTTTTACACTCTCTTGCCTTTACCATTATTATTCTTTATTTTTTCCATCCTTTAGTGTTCTACATGGGCCCCTTAGGGCGGTTGAGCAATGATTTTTCATCAGGGGCATGGCTCTGTTTCTTCCTGACAAGTGAATGACTTTCCACGTTATGAGAGCAAGCCAGTGTGTTTCACGACACCTCACCGAGCCAAGTGGCCCACGACATCGGATTTGCCAGTAAACTTTTGCCGGTGGTTGAGCAGCACTTCAGCTGAACTCGCTTCGTTGACCTTTGCACTTGGCAAGAGGGGCCCAAGAAGTTCTTTGCAGAGGTTGAGCAGCACTTAGGCTAAACTTAACTTGTTGACCCTAACACTTGGAGAGAGGGGTCGAGCAGCATCTAAAACCTAGCTCGACCAGAAATCCTTTGTGGAGGTCGAGTAGCATGTAAGCTGAACTCATCTCGTTGACCCTTGAGCTTGGCGAGAGGGGCCGAGCGGCATGTGATGCCAGGCTCAACTAGAAATCCTTTGCAGAGGTCAAGCAGTACTTAGGCTAAACTAGCTTTGTTGACCCTCACGCTTGACGAGAGGGGCCGAGCCGCATGTGGAGCCAGGCCTACAAGAAATCCTTTGCAGAGGTCACATAGGTTGAACTCGCATTGTTGAACCTTGTGCTTGGTGAGAGGGGCTGAGCGGCATGTGAAGCCCTGTTTAACCAGAAATCCTTTTACGGAGGTTGAGTAGCATGTAGGTTGAAATCAGCCTTGTTGACCCTCACACTTGGTGAGAGGGGCCAAGCAGCATGTGAAGCCGAGCTCGATAATAAATCCTTTGCGGAGGTCATATAGGCTGAACTTGCCTCATTGACCCTCGCACTTGGCGAGAAGTGCATAGCGGCATGTGAATCTAGACTCGATTATAAATCCTTTGAGGAGGTTAAGCAACACTTAGGCTTAACTCACCTAGTAGACCCCTGAGCATTTAGCGAAAGGTGCCAATTTCTTGTGCACACTGCAGAGGTCAAACTACTTATACGGACAACTATTGACTTTCACTAACCAGAGTTGTCAAGCTGATGTGTGGGGAAACTCTAAATCATTATCATTTGGAGGAGACAGTCTCTTTGAAGTTCTGTCGGATAGTTTTGGGACTATCCTACACTCTGCCAAGGAAGGGTTGAGGTGTCTTAAACCACGCTCTCCCTATTAGTCCCCTTGGGGGAGGTAATTAGTCTACGGCCATAGAACCAGATTACTCTTTATGGGATAATCTATTCGAGTAGCCTTAGGGCTGGTCCCGCTCTCCTTTGTGGGAGAGGTCAGGTTCGCCTGGAGCCAGTTCCACATGTTGACACTCCTGTGGAGGTAATTCGTTTGAATAGTGTGTCTGACTGAACCCACTCCCATCTGTTGACACCACAGGGAAGGTAGGTGAGGGTCAAGTCGGCATCACGCCCACTCTTTGTCATGGCAGAGGTTGGGGTAAGAGTTCAGGCCGCCTTAGGCCCTGCTCGCTCTCCTTCGTCAAAGGGTCGAGATGGCCTCTGACTCATCCCTCCCTTTGGAGTCCCAAAGGGAGGTAATGATTGGGTATTGCGTGTGACTCTACCCGCTCTCACCTTGTCGATGCTTACGAAAAAGATAAGTTGTCAAGTAGCTGAGGACCCATTCCATTGGTACTCTATGGAAAGGTAATGTCAGACAACTGTGTTGCTGGTCCACACTTTAGTTGTGAAGGCACCGGGAATATTCAAGGGAATATTCACAAATATTAGAATTCACAAACATCAGATGAATCACTAATAGTATCAAACTTAGAATTCACAAGGGAATATTCAAGGGGATCAAAATCATGAGTTGTGTGAACTCGATTGTCTATGAGTGCGTCAATTATGTACGTTTGGTGGCACTCGTCATCTGTTGTTTGTTTCTCAATATGGAAAATGTTGACCTCCATGGTCATGTTTCCAAAAGATAGCTTCATCAACCCATTCCTACAATTTATAAGTGCATTAGCCGTAGTAAGGAAAGGTCTACCTAATATGAGAGGAACCTTAGAGTTAGACTCAACAACTGATTGAGTGTCCAAAATTAAGAAATCAACAGAATAATAAAACTTGTCAATTTTGATCAAAATATCCTCAACTATCCCTCTCGGTTTCTTAACTGAACAATTAGCCAACTGAAGCACAACAGAAGTAGGCTTAATTTCACTCAAACCAAGCAGCAAATAAATGGAATAAGGCATCAAATTAACACTCGCTACTAAATCTAGCAAGGCTTGTCCAAACTCATGATTCCCAATACTACATGCAATCATTAGATAACCACGATCCTTATCCTTAGAAGGAATTTTTTGCTCAATTAGAGCACTAACTTTCTTTGTCAGAAATGATGTCTTCTTAACATGGTGCTTCCTCTTAACTGTACACAAATCTTTAAGAAGTTTTGCATAAGTGGGAACTTGTTTAATAACATGCAAAAGAGGAAGGTTAATCTTTACCTGCCTGACGTTCTCCAAGACTTCATTATTAAAATCCAAAGTTCGCATACTAGATTTTAAAACTTGAGGAAATGGTACCTTAACTAGACTCTTGATTACCTCGACTTCTTTGGGGAACTCAGTACTGTCATTGTTTTGTCCTCTTCAACATCCTCTGGCTTATCAGTTGTTGGGATGTGTAAGGACTTACCACTTCTTGTCACAATGGCATTGACCTCTTTCAAAATTTTTTGTGCCATATGCTAACCTTGGGGTGCGGATTGAGTTTGAGAAGGAAACTTGTCACGCTCATTCACACTAAAGGAGGTCATTATCTTAGATATATGACTCTTTATCTCTTTATTTTCTTTAACAACCTGCATAATCAAAGATTTAAACTTTTGGTTAGTTTTACTCTGTGCGGCAATAAAAGCATGTAAAGTATCTTCTAAGGGGCTCCTAGAAGATGAAGGTGCAGGATATGATCTAGGGTTGTGCAGGCTGCTAGTTTTTAGATGTCCAACTAAAATTGGGGTGATTACGAGATCCAGAATTGTAGGTATCAGAGAAAGTTGCAACAGGCTTCATGTACATACCTAAGGCATTACATTGTTCCTCATACATCTCTCTCATCTCAGCAAATGTGGGACACTCTTGGGCAAGATGATCTACCCCGCCACACAAAAAACATGGTCCGAAAAACTCTACATGATTAGCCATGTGTGTTGGCTTTAAGTCCTTAGTCTTTAAAAGCTCTAACTCCCTAGTGAGCATCTCAACCTTAGCCTTTAGGTTATCCTCTTCCCTGAGATGGTAAATTCCACCACCATTTAGGTTTCCTACAAGTCGTGACATATTTGTGCTCTCAGTAGCACTAGGCCCAATCCAAGTGTGAGTTTTTTCAGCAAGCTCATTGAGCTATTCTATGGCCTCATCAGGAACTTTTTGTAAGAACTCACCATTGCACATCATTTCCACAAATTTAGGCTCTCTAGATGTAAGTCCCTCATAAAAATATCTCACTAAGCGCCAATTCTCATACCCATGATGAGGACACATACTCAATAGCTCTTTAAATATCTCCCAAGACTGATACAAAATCTCACTATCTTCTTATTCAAAGGTGGGGATTTGCCTTTCTAAAGCATTAGTCTTATGTTGGGGAAAATACTTATTAAAAAAAACCTGAGTCATCTCATTCCATGACCCAATAGATCTTGGTCTCAGCAAGTATAGCCAACTCTTAGCTCTATCCTTCAAAGAAAAAGGAAAGAACTTAAGTCTCACAATGTCATCAGCTGTATTTTGACTATTAAAAGTCGCAACTACTTCTCAAATTCCCAAATGTGCACATATGAATTTTCATTTTCCAAGCCATGAAAAGAAGGGAGTAACTGTATCATCCCTATTTTAAAATCCAATTGGTGAGTATTAGCTGGAAACATGATGCATGATGGTATGGTTGTACGTGTAGGGTGAAGTAAATCCTGAATGGTCCAAGTGGGTTGATCTTTGTGTTCTCTCATTTCCTCAAAATTAGAAAAATTATCAAACAAATGATTAGAAAAATTAGGCTCTGACTCTAACTCTAACAAAGGCCTACAAGCAAACCGACCCAAGGCATCTCTATACCTGTGCATGCAAGGTAGAGAAAAATACAACACTAAAAATAAATAAAAACTATAAAAAGAAAAAGAAAAAAAAAAAAAAAAAGATGCAGCAAGCTAAAAGAGGAAACAAAGTTACCATCTTTACAAACTGTTGAAAACAAAAACTATCTCACAATTCTTCTACCGTCTCCCTGGCAATGGTACCAAAATTTGATTATACCTAAAGAATAATGCGATAGTTGTAGCACAACTTTGGGGTGTCGATTCCACAGATAGACAAATTAAAAGAATAGCAGAACGAGCAAAGAAACTAAAGAAAAATATTAAATGATTAATAGAGAATAAATATTAATTTTAAATGCAAATTGAAGTGAAGCAAAGTGATTAACGGAAAAAGTACTCAAATTTGACGAACAGTAGAGCATCGGGAATCCCTTGCACAAATCCAATATTTTAATTATTCTTAATTCATTGGATAACTCAATGAGGAATTCAATTCCCAAAATAGCCAATCGAAAGGTATAGATTTATAAACCAAAATTAAATCAAATGTAACCCTTTGAAAAAAAACAATCACCACTTTTAAAATACTTAAATTACTATTCCTATTGAGAAAATCCAATGACAACAATATACTTAGGGAGCGATATTGCAGCAAAGAACTAAATCAATATAGATAAATAATTTATCCAAACATAATAAAAAAAACCAATCCATTCAATAGAAAAAGCATGAATGAATCCATAAAAAGAATAAATTCTATGATTATTTGGAGAAGAAAACATCAACGATGAGTTGAGAATGATAAAACAGAAGAGTTTTAGTAATTGAAGATCAAATACATAAATTAAAAATAAATTAAAAATGTCATCTAATGCGCAAGTTCATCCCTAGTCCTACTTAAGAATTTAGTTAGCCATAAATATACTGGACAACAAAAATTTTCAGAGAAAATTGAAGCGAACGATGGCCATGGAAGTGATTTTCTCCTCTCTTCAAATATGTCTCTTGTGCGTCTCCTCTCTTCAAATCTACCTCTTGTGCCTCTCCTCTCTTCCTATTTCATGCTAATGATATGCTTATATAGGGTAGGAAAGAAACCCTAATGTCTTCTTAATTTCCGCATAAAAAAATCGCCTAAATGTTAGGACTCATCTTGACAGATTCATCTTGGCAGCCATGTACGCCCTATAGGATTTCAAATTTGGAAATTCTTATTAGAGAGTTATAGTTCTTTAAGATATTTCTAATGAATCAAGAATCGTATCAATCTGGTATGTAAGTAAAAAGTTATGGTCAAAATACTAAAGTATGTCCAGACTGTCTCCTAGCAAATTTTGGATTTGGACTTCTTGCAGTTTTCTTTTATGATTTTTTTTTCTTAATCCAAATTCCTCTCAAATGTCATGAAGCTCCTCCTTTGAATTTGACTGGGTTTTGACTTGCTCTTTTATAAACTCTGAAATTAAACTTAAAAAAAATGATTAGGAGTATCTCAACATAAATAGAAACTCAATTCAATAATACATATTAATTCATATGATTTCTATTCACATTTTAGCATTTTAATCCAATAATAGGGTATTTAGAGTGCACTTTCGCACACTCATCAGGTAGTGTGTCTGACTTGACCCACTCTCATCTATTGACGCTTACGAGGAAGGTAAATTGTCAAGCAGCCAAGGGCTAGCCTGCACTCTGCCGCGGGAGGGATAAAGCAATTTTTGGCATTAAACCCATCCCTTTATTGCCCCGTTGGGAGGTAATTAGTTGGTGAATTTGATCCCTCATTTTTATGTGTATTTTTATTGAAAGATTACTTAGAATTATTATAATTAGGAGTTCTTTTATTTTAAATTAACCGTGTTTCTCGTTGTATTGTTTTATGATTTTTTTTAAATTGTGAGATTTAAATAATTTGTTTTCTTGATATTAATAATTATTTCACATTTAAATTAATCTTTAGCTTGAATTGCTTTATTGTTGGGCTTTAACTATTTTATTTTATTAATATTGAGTTGTTGTGCTTTTATTTGACTTTTAATCATTGTATTGTGCTCTTTATTTTAAATTAGTTTGTTGTTGGATCTTATTATTTTATTTTATTTTATTAAGTTACTGTGCTTAAATTATTTTATTTAAACTCGCCGTTTTAAAATTCATTTTCATTGGATCAATTTTTGGACCCAAGTTATGAGGACTGGATCTTATTTCTTTCCCTCGTCTTTTCTTTTTCCCTTCTTCTTTTTTCTTCTTCTTCTCTTTTCTTTTTCTCCTTCTTTTCCTCTGCTTTTCTCCCGCACGACAACCCCCCTCCGTCTCCCCTGTCCATTCCTTCCTCCCCATCAAGTGTGCCGCCACATGCAGGGGTGGCCATCACCACCTCTTCCACCTGGTTCCCTACTGGCCGGCAACTTTCTTCCTCTGTTTTCAGCCCATCCCGCGCCACCCATCTCCCCCACGCATGGCTTCAAGCCCCAACTCCATTTTGCTCCCAAGCTGTCGTGCCTCCGCTGTTCGCCACCAGCTCATCACCACACCACTGGTGACCTCCCAACATCCTCCACCATGAAGCCCAACCGACAATGACCACTCCTTCCCCATAAAATAACACAAACCTAGCTTCTCTTCACACAAGAGTTCCTCCCCGTAGCGCCGCCATCACCCACCAAGCCACCTCCCATGCCTTCTCGAGTCCAGCTGTGCCTCCACCTTCCCCGACTCTCCCTGACTCTCCCACGGCCTCTTTTCCTCAAAGTTGGCCGATTTCCATCGTGCGCCGCCACCCACGGCCAACCACCACCACCATTAGCTTCAACAACACCCATAAGCCCTACCCTAGCCTTTGCTAGTCTTTGTTTGAACCCGTTTAGAGTTGGGTATTTCACGGCGACAGTGTATTTTACACTATTACGTTGCTTTTTCGACAACTTTTGCAGCCCATTAATCCTTCAAAAAATATTATATAGCATTGTAAATATTTTCCAAACTTCATTTTAGATTTAAATATATTTTTACTTTAACAATAAATTGTGATTGGTTGGTTATGCCGGACTGAGTCTGAGAAGCCAGGGGTCGGATGGATTGGAGGACGGAGTTATTTATATGTTGGTTGATGTTGAGAATTGTTGGATATATTTTTGTCTTGTCATTTGCATTGCATAGTGCATGCATGTACATGTGTTGAAAAAGGAAAATTGGATTTTTGTGTAATTGCATGCATGTTCATGTGTTGGAACTTGAAAACTGGGTTTTCAAGCGAGAAATGATCTTTGGGTATATTTGAATGATTGGATTGACTGGTTTGAGTCAGAGATACTGTAGGGATGGTGATAAGCAGGGACGATAGTAGAGTCCCGCCTGTGATTTCCGCCTATGGTACACGCAGCGTAGGGATGGTAGTAGAGTCCTGCCTACAGATAGACTTGTAAGGATGGTAGTAAGCAAGGACGGTGATAGAGTCCCACCTACGGTGCATGCTTAAGGATGGTGGTGAGCAGTGATGATGGTAGAGTCCCGCCTTTGATTCTCGCCTACAATGCTCTGATGGTTTGGTTAATGGCTCATTTTCTGGGAAAATGAAGAGATTGGATTTTTGGGCCATTTTATGGGATAATGGCGAGGAAATGTTTTAGAAAAAATGTTTTGGGCCAAAATGGGATTTTGGCATGCGTGGAAATTGTGGATTTTTTGGACATATGCATATGGCATCTTATTCATGTATATTGTTGAGTTTTAACATATTTATATTTTGTTGATGTTTTGATTATTACTTACCTGCGGTACCGTCTTTGGTACCGTAGATTTTGTTGCATATGAGGAGAAAGAGGCTGAGCTTAAGGAGGAGGCTCTGCCAGAGTATTGAGTTGAAGTTGCTTATATTGTTGGAAAATATTTCCCTTGCCTTTATTTTATGTAAATTGGATTTGAAACAATGTTGAAACTTGTAGTATTTTGATACGTTTGTTTTAAGCAAATTTGTATTTAAATAAATTTTTGGTACTTAGTTGAAGACTTTTATTATCCGCTACATGGTTTTATTGTACATGTGCTGCATGTATACACACTTGGCACTTGGCGATGGGATATGTGACATGTGTTATCATCATCCTGACGCCTCGATTTCCACTTGTCCATACGTGGGAGTTGGGGGTCTCACATTGAAGATTCAATGTTGAAGGAGATATTTGTCAATGGAGATTTGCTCATTGAATTCCTGAAATATACTAGCATTTTTCATTAAATAGAGTTTATACACCAAAGAATGAAGCTTACAAAAATTGCAGGCAGGACTAGGTTGCTTTTTTGTTATTCTTATATGCACCCCTCTCCCCTTCTCCGGCCGGGACATGTCGTGTTTCTAACAAGAGCTTGTTGCAGCTTCATCAGAAGCACATATTCGTGCTATGTGTCATCTCGTTGGGATTCAGTTTCAACCCCTACATGTAACATTCGTGAGCCAAGGATTGTTGTCAGCAGATCTCCCCTATCCCTTAGACACTTGGAAATTTTACATTCAATTGGTAGCTAGAGGTGATTGCCTTTAGCTTGTTAAGGGTTGGCCGGCTGATAATGGTGTTTTAAGAGGAAGAAGCCTGCACTACCAAGAAGTCAACCATAACAAGGGCCATGCAAGAAGTTTTGCCCGCCAAAGATAGATAGGGTGATCGTCCCAGCTAGTTGCACTGTTTCTCCAAAGATGCCATTGAGAGGCATTAGGGCCAGTTGGAGTCGGGCGGTGTCCATCCCCATGAGGGTAAATGCTTTCCAAAACAGGATGCCAGTTGTGCTGTCATTGTCAATGAGAATCCTCTCATTGTGAAGTTCATGATCTTGCTGGGGGGTCCACAAGAAGGTTCTCGCTCGACCTCCCTCCTTCTTGGGCTTTCTACTCTCCTTTACTAGTTGCCTCTGTCGAGGCTCCTTTCTCGAGAATGTCCCCTCTATACCTGCTCTTCTCGTTGGAACAAGGAGTACCTCAGCGCTATTCGGTCTACCCGGTATGACCGACATTCACCCGTGTTGTGAGTGGTTGGCTGGTGATAGGTGCAGTAGTGACGTGTCATCGACTTTTCCTCCTGAGTGGGCTGGCGCTCATCCCTCTAGATGGTAAACGCTGAATGGGTCATGCCTTTATACCGCATTCCTTGATGGAGGCTTTTAATTTCTTGCCTCGCACAGCTTCTGTCCAACTTTTTCACTGTAGGGGCCTATAACTGGGGCCTTTCCCTTTCAATCTACTTGCTCTAGTTCCTTTCTCCTTGGATTGGCTAGGGCACGGAGAGTGTCCTCGGCATTGATGAAGTTGTCTACCTAGTCCATGAACTCCCATAAGGTTTTGGGGGTTCTCTTTGCCAACTCTTCCATGAACGTAGACTGGGGCCATACTCCCCCCAGGAGTGCTGACAGGGTAATCTTTTCATATTGGTCCTCCACCGTCATGCACTCTTTGTTGAACCTAGCCAGGTAAGCTTGTAGACTTTCGTCTTCTCTCTGTTTGATGGTGAGAAGGAATGGTGCAAGGCGCCTTCTCCTTCTACTGGCCATGAAATGGGTGAAGAACAATCAGGCCAATTCTTTGAAGTTTTTTATGGAGCCAAGCATTAAGGAGCCAAACCACGCCCTTGCTGGTCCTTTTAAAGTTAACAGGAAGGCCCTGCAAGCCACCTCCTTGGGAAACCCATGCAGGGTCATAGGTGTCTTGAAGGTTTCAAAATGCTCAATTAGGTTGCGAGACCCGTCATACACCTCCATAGGGAGGGGGACCCGAAACTTTGGCAATAGTGGAACCGCCATCACTTTCACGCTGTATGGCAGTCTCATGCTGATGAGTAACTAGTCCACTAATGACGATTTGCCCATCTTCTTCATCATTTCCTCGTTTTTCCTTTTGAGATTACACAGTTCATCTTGCATATTCTTCCTCTCCTCTTGCTCGTTGTCATCTCCCTCCTCCTTCCTAGATTCTTGGTTTTTACCAGCGCTAGGTTCTTCGTCATTAACCAAGTCTTGATTGTTGTCCTTGAGGGTCTTATTTTCTTTGTAGAGGACATCCATCTTGTTAGTCAGCATTTCTAAGAGTTTCTCTATTGCAGCTACTCTGGCTTCCATGTTTGCTAAGTTGCTTCTTCTTGGTCCAGAACTAGTTGAGAATGAGTCCTTGTAGGCATACAAAGGACACGTTAAATTTTCTCAGAATCTCATAGACAACGCCACTATTGATGTTATGTTTCATATGCCTAGGGGCTAGGCTCTTAGCAGTCTAGGTCCTTAGTCTGGAAGGCCTGTTAACATAGAGAAGAGATTGGTGGAAGGTGGCCTTAGGGTGGTCGGGGAAGCCTCTAATGCCTAAATTAGTAATAATATTCAGATAGCATTAGAAAGCGAGAATTTAAGCAAGAGAGTTCTTTTTTTAGTGCCTAATCGGTATTTTATCTGATACCTGAGGCTTCCTTTTTTACCCTACCTTGGGGGCCTGACGGCCATGCCCTACAGTTGGGGGAGGGGTGTTCTCCTGAAATCCTCTCTGCTAGGCTTAATTTAATGCGACGTGGCCCTCTAACTGGTATAATTAATGTTGTGTGATTCCCTAGTGAGCACATTTTATGTGATGTGATCCTCTAGTTCTGCTTTGGAGTTTAGTCTTATCGAGATGGCATGTTTCCTTCCCTCCTTCGTCAAGATAGCCTCCCTTGCACCCAAGATAAGAAACCATCCTCCGACCCAAGACCCTGTTGCAAGCTCATACAGGTCGAGAGCCCTCCTGGACGGTTTGCTAAATGGCTCAACAGACACAAGTCTTTTGGGTACTTAGCCTTGATTTATGGGCTTGGGGGAAAATCCCCCTAACAGAAGGAACATGTGTTCTCTACCTATTCCTGCAACCAGCTTGGAGTGTTAATCAAGGTCTACAAGGGTGAGAGAAGAAGGACCATGGATAACAACTTGTTCGTTAAATTTGAGCTTTTAGGAATCCCTTTTGCTCCCATGGGTGTTCCTTAGATCACAGTATGCTTCCATATTGATGCCAATGGTATTTTGAATGTATTTGGGAAGACAAGACTATGGATCAAAAGAACAAGATCATGATCACAAATGACAAGGGTAGACTCTCTAAGGAGGAGATCAAAAAGATGGAGGCCAAGAGTGCTTTGGAGAATAACGCATACAACATGATGAACACAGTGAAGGATGAGAAAATTGGTGCCAAGCTTGGTTTAGATGATAAGAAGAAGATAGATGATGCCATCGAGCAAGCCATCCAATGGCTGGACAACAACCAACTCGCAGAGGCAGATGAGTTTGAGGATAAGATGGAGGAGTTGGAGAGCATCTGTAACCCAATTATTGACAAGATGTATCAAGGTGCTGGTGCTGACATGGGCGGCAATTTAGATGATGATGGTCACGGTCATGCCAAAGGAAGTTGACTAAACTCTCTACTGGCCATATATATACTCAAATGATCATGAGGATGGATTAATAATAGGATAATGCAGGGTTGCTTACCAAATTATGTATGAGTGGATATATTTAATGGGCATATTTGGTGGTCATACTAGAATACCTTCCAAATATTTTTATAAAAGTGTATTTTGATTTTTTTTTTTTTTTAATGTTAAAAGAACACATACATATTTACTAGTGGTAATTTCTTTTAAACATTTTTAAAAAATACACTAGAGAGCAATTTTGGGGAGCACCAAAGCATTTTCCTTAATAATATAATGTTAAGTTGAGAAAAAAGGACACACCACGTTAACAAACAAATTTAAAATGATATTAAATCGTGCTATCACTACCTACCTATTAATTATTATAATTAAAATAAAAATTGATATTCTAGTCCCCAAACTATTGTTAGTTAGTAAACAATTTTCTTAAAGTACTTCGGTTTAGAGATTTTTGTAACTCTCAAATCTTTTTACATTTTTTTTAATAAGCTGTTCTTCTTTCAAAAGTGAAGGCAACCAGTAAAATTTAAGAGTACCGGTCCTCTTCCAAAAAAAATCATCCTGTAATTAATATAATTTTATATTTATTCACAAAACTATATATCTAAGTTGTCACTCAATTTGTCAATCCGCCACCACATTTTGCTTTTATTTTGCAATAATTTACCACATGTTTTAAAAGCAAAAAGTTATGATTATTTCATGTCATATATTTTTAGTTATAATCACATGTTAACAAAAGGATAATTAACTATATATATATATATATATATATATATAAGGCCGGGTGATTGATCATATTGCAAAAGGAGTACTACTAATCGAAAATTCAAGGATACTAGCACTATACGAAAACTGTTTACTTGAAGTCAGTTATTTTTTATTAAATTGATTATTTTTTATCAAAATGAGTCTATTTTCAGTACAAATAATTATTCTCTTTGAAACTTACTCGTCATAAATGCAGTATCATTTTCTTTTAAGAGAACAAATTAAAGTTACGAAAGAGAGAGAGACAACCACAAGAAACATATAATTAAGTAGTATAATACTTGAAGGGCTCTGAGGCATACAATGAAATATGCATATGCATATTATTATGGAAATAATATTTAAGTATCAATGATAATATCAATCCAGCCCCAAGATGACTTTCTTGTTACGCCAATTTGAGTGACTACAATTAATTAATTAGGTCTCATTTGGTTGTGAGACTTAGCTGAGATCAACTCTTTTTTTTTTTTAAAGAGTTAGGGCCACATGTTCCAAAGTAACCTCTCCCCAAGTTTATTTAAATACCCTTACTTATGGCCGAAGAATGCCATAGTATAACCAAACACTTGGGGGGTTACAAGATAAGAATTTAAAAACAACCAAAACCCAAGTGTAAAAAAAAAAAAAAAAAAACATAATACTCTATAACCAAATAGCAACAATAATCCAACAAAAACCAATCAAAAAAAGAAGCAACAATCATCACAGGATACTAACTTTCAATATCCCTTTGAGTTTGTGTGGAACATCATTGAAATTTGCCCATGTTCTAGATTTTTTATCCGAAGCCCAAAGAGCTAGAAAATCTGCCCTTGCACTACCTTCTCTAAAGACATGCATGATCTTAATTTCCAATGTAGAGAGAATGTCTTGTTTCCTATCCCAGTAATCTTCAAGGCACCATATGCTACATCTTCCTTTTACCAACCAATTAGCTACTAACAAAGAATATACTTCAATCTCAACCTTTTGAATCATCAAATCCTTGCAATGCTGTAAACCATAATATAAAGCTCGTAGTTCAGCTTCATTATTAGTTCCAATAGCCATCTCTTTCGCAAAGGCCCAAATCAGACAACCCATATCATTTCTGATTAAACTTCCTGGGCCCATCCGACCAAGGTTGCCCAAAGAACTCCCATCCACATTAAGTTTAAACCATCCCGCACTTGGCTTGTTCCATTTCACAAGGTAATGTAGCGGTCTATTAACCACTTTTATCGAAGTACAGAGATTTTGTAAAATTTTTTCATCCCCATCTTTAAACTTTTTGCTAGCACGCAATCTTAAACCAACCCAAGCTATCTCAGCTTTTATCGACCCCCACAAGGTATCCACATTATTCAGTTTCCCTTCTATCCTGGCTTTGCATCTCCAAACCCAAAGGGACCAAGTTATAATAATAGGAATAAGACCAAACAACGTACCTTTTAGGGATGTATGAGATGCACTTCGAAACCATAGCTCCATATTAGCTTTCCAAGATCTACTCGGGTCATACAGCATTCCCATAAGTAGAGAAGCATGTCTCCAAATAGCCAAAGCAATCATCCTTGAGGCAAGGACATGGTCTCGATCTTCCATACACCACTGAGCACAACAATCACATTTGGAAGCCAAGGGGATTCCCAAATTTGGAATATGAGCATCAACACTAGGGCTAAAATTTAAAGCCTTCTAGATAGTAACTGAGTGTTTCTTAGGAAGAGCGGAATGCCATATCCAAGAAGTCCATTTAGAGTTCAACGCACGAACACGGATGCAACCCCAAGCCAACCTAAATGAGAACTTCTCATTCAAAGCCGATTTCCAAATCAGCACATTTGCGCCTTCTTTATGTGCCTCTAGACAATCTAGAATTTCTTCCAACTTTGTTTCCCCCACCAATTCTTTTAACAAATCCACATCCCATCCATTCTGAATTTTGCAATCCCTTACCTTTAAAGACAGATGTGCAATAATCTCACAAGACTCCATAATAAGGAAACCTGTCCATCCATATCCCCCCACCAAGCGTGACTAAGGATCTTTGGAACCATAGCCATGATACATTTCCAAAGTGACGAGCCTTTACTATTATCCACCAAAGTCACATGCTCACCTTTAAAGTATTTATTCCTAAAGAAAGTAGTCCAAAGAGAATCTTGGGTCAATAAGTTCCAAGCAAGCTTCATGAATAATGAAGATTGAACTTCCTCAAATTTTCTTAAACCCAGACCCTCTTCCTAGATCAGAGAAAAAACCTTCTGCCAAGTCTCCCATTTATGCTTGTGCTTGCCATTCGAGGCTCCCAACAAAAAATTACTCATAATACTATTTAAAGATGCCACCACAATCTTGGGAGCATATAGAACCAAAAGCAAATAAACCAGAATACTCGATACAACATGTCTCAGTAAAAGAAGACAAGCATTAGCCGACAAGAACCTGTTTTGCCACCCCTCCAACCAACTACGGATACGATTCAGCAATTCCTCAAAGTATGACACCTTTAACTGTCCACTAAAAAGGAGAACACCCAAGTATTTAAAAAAAAAAAAAAACAGGTCAATTGCAACAAGTTTCTTTTCCAAGCAGCAGTAACGCATTTGGGGAAAAAAATAGATGACTTTTCCTTACTCACCACCTGACCAGACTAGTTTTCATACAAAGTAAATACATCTCTAATACCTTGAAGAGAAGCTCGACCACTATTTGTAAGGCCACAATATCATCAGCATAAAGTTGGTGGGAGACAATAGGAGTGCCACAGGGATGGGGAAACGAGACAATTTTCCCCATCTCAAAATTATGCTTTAACAGACAGGATAGAAGCTCTTCAACCAGTATGAATAAGTATGGGGATAGCGGATCTCCTTGGCGCAGGCCACGACCACTGGGAAAAAAACCTTTAGCCGACCCATTCATGACCACAGAGAACCATGGAGTCAAGATACGCTGTCTGATCAAATCAGAGAACCGAAAAGAGAAGCCACAAGATTTCATAATGTGTAATAAGAAGTCCTCGTCAATATTATCATATGCCTTAGCCATGTTCACTTTAATAAGAATATTTCCCCCACGAACCTTTTTGTTTATCATCTTAATCATTTCTTGGGCCAATGTAATATTTTCAAATATGCTTTGAACCAAAATGGGAGACATCCTTTGAACTAAAATTTTTGCTCAGGGGAGATAATTTTGCTCAAAATGGGAGACATCCTTTGAACCAAAATTTTTTAAAATACCTTATAAACAACAGAGCATAAGCTTGTAGGCCGAAATTTATCAAAACCTGTAGGTTGCTACATTTTCAATATGAACACAATATAAGAAGCCAAGTAGAATCTAGGCATCGAAACCCCACTGAACAAGTCTCTAACTGCTGGCACCACATCAACTTCAACAATATCCCAACACGCTCTATAGAATCCAGAGCCAGGACTACTATCTACTGGAATGGAAAACATTGCATCTTTTACCTATTGGATCGAAGGGAGCTGAATGAGGCAATCATTCTCCTCCTTTAAACTAGAGTTTTGCACATACGCCGACAAATCTAGAAGATCTCTATGTGGTCTAGCCTGAAGAAAAGAACAAAAGAAATCCACTGCACCTAAATGAATAGTTTCCAAAGTGGTCAAGTGCATCCCATCCCAAAGTCTCATCTCATGTACAACAGGCTTAAATAACGAAGCACAAGTCTTGAAGAACTGAGCTGATGCCTCCTCTTTTTCCATCCAACTAAGCTTTACCTATTGAGTAAGTCTAATTTCTTCTCTTTGAAACCATATAGCAAGCTGTTCTTTAGCTACCAGTAAATCTGAGTCAATTTCTTTCGAGAAACCAACCTAAAGTTGGCTTTCTAAATTCTCAATTTGATTCTCTAATGCATGAATATTTGTCTCTGTATGCCCGAATACCCGACGGTTCCACTTTTTAAAACCACTTCCATTTTCTTCAACTTAGTAACCAAACTGAAAATACTTGTAGGCATAACTAGATCATTCCATGCCTCGTTAACTACTTCTCTAAAATTAGCGAGAGACACACATTTGCTGGAACTTGAAAAATGAAGGACCATAGCAAGTCGCAGGTGATTGTAAAACAAAAGACATCAAAGCGTAATTTGATGTCGTGCGGGCTAGGTACTTACAATAGGCATCTGGCAAGGAATTGATGGCCAAGGGATTCAACAAACATCTGTCAATCTTCGACCAGCTTCTAGATAAGCCCCTCTGACCATTGCACCAGGAGAAATTACTTCCTACTGATTTCATTTCTATGAATCCACAATTATCAATGAAGCCATTAAAATCAGCCATGGCAACCCTCAACCGAGATCTACCACCTCTTATTTCCTCCTCTCTACGAATAATATTAAAATCCCCAAGACATAACCAAGGAGTATCTTACACGGCATCCAATTGTAACAACCTCCAGAGATCTCGTCTTTCCAAATAATTACATTTAGCATAAACCATTAACACGATAAATTGCTGAGAGTTAAGAAACATAGAAATTGTGATATGTTGAGAAACTAAAGTTAGTGACTAAGATCTGTAAACCACTACCCCCAAAGCACCCAAAGTTTACCAACAGCTCATTGATTAGAAAAACAATTCTCCAAATTCAACCTATTTTTCAAAACTTCCATCCTGTTCTCATCTGCAAAAGGCTCAGCTAACATAGTAAAATTCAGGTGCAACTTTCTGACCAGCTTACACAACCTTCTCTGTGATGATCTAAGACCACAAATATTCCAATACAATGGACTACAAATCATAAATCCATGCAAACAGGTTTGCGAGGAACCCGAGTTGAGCTTTTGAGTGTTCTTCAACCCTTTACCTGGAATTTTTCCTTTTTTGCGTCACTATCCAACGGATATTGTTTATTTTTCCTCAAATGTTCCCAAATCTCATTTTCTGGTTTGGAGACACTTTCTTCATCCATTCCAACTCGTAAAATACCTAAGTTATTTTGGTCCATTTGCCAAGTATCTTGTGGCTCTTGCACAAATACCTCTTCCAGCATAGTGTCCGGCACCATTTCAGCACTCATTTCTTCACTACCCACATTGGCATTCACCTCCAAACACAAAGGCAGATTAATAGTATTTTCCACTGTCACGGAGAGTTCAGAATCCGATATTAGATTAACATGGACTCCAATTTTAGGAATCTCGATATTCCCAAGTTCAATGATGTCTCTGTCCCTCTCATTCAACCACAAGCCCATGGCTGTCACCTCTGTTGCTTCCATTCTATAATGTCTATTTGTATCATCATGCTCCCCCTCAATTTCTATCATGATGTTATCTCCTGCCCCTTGATTATCGATCAATGGAGCTTCCTTTGAACAGCTAGTCCCTACCCCCATCAGATTTATCAAACCAACCCCCGATCTCGACAAAGCAACATAATCCTCTGCCTCCTGAGGGCTCTCCAAAACAATAGTTTGGCAGTGGGCATTATCTCTGTTCTCCATCTCCAACAACCCAGCATAGAACCACTCACCTCAACTACGGATGTGCCTATCCTCCCAGTTTCAATTCTATCTTCATCCCTCTATTTGGACACACAATCAAGGCATTTACCTCATTTTCAGCAGCTGAATTCTCCCCCTGTTTAACATGTTCCCCCAGCATTTTTGTCAAAGTATTACCTCCAGCCCCTTGAAGATCAATAGGATGAGCCTCTTTCGAAAAGCTAGGACCAGCCCCCACATGATCAACCATATCCAGCCACGGTGGAGACTCTGTTTCCTCCCCCCCCCCCCCCCCCCTCCCCAAACATTTACTTTACTCTTAATCTTTCATACTTGCATAGTTTGCTCACTTCCTTTCAACTTCTTATCCCCAGCTTTCTTGGCCACCTTTCTCCTTTTGCACCTTTTTAAAATGTGACCTTGGACCCTACATCTAGTGCAGAAGGAAGGTAGTTTTCTACATTCAACCTCAACATATAAGCTTGAACAATGGTCTAGCATACCGATCCAAATCCCTCAGACAGGTTCCACAGCAACATCCATCTCAAGACAAACTCTAGCTCCATCGGTTATGGTGGCACATTTAGTAGCATTGTCACGGCATAAAAAACACCCAATAGGGGTAGCTATATTCTTCAAGAATGATTCATGGTAGAAATTAGGAGGCAAACCTGAGAGAAACACCCAAACCGGCACCAGGGATGGTTCGGACTCCTCATCAAAATCTAGATAATGAAAGCCACAGTAAGGATCCCCATCAACGTTTGTACCTTCCCTCAACAATGCCTTCACAAAGTTAGATTCATTGGAGAAACGCACAAACACATTTCGAGCCTTCCTCATAGCCAAAACCACAAGTTGAACTTCCAAACCCCATCATCTTCGAATAAATGCACAAATGATATCCAGGGAAGGCCTCTTCTTAAGCTACTTGAAAACCATGGCAAACATGAAAGGAGCAGCCGATCTCTCAATCTCTTAGAAAAAATACACACAGTTCACCATCTATCACTTTGGCCGGATGAAAAGGGACTTCTACCTTAGGTAAGGGCTATGGAGATTGCGCCACCATGTCAACAAAATTTCGCAGCCACCCAACGGCCACCATTGGCCCAGGGCCCCTGGTGACAGTGATACAACGCACCTCTGCACTATGAAAACCCTAGCAGCACGAAAACAGATTGAGGGAAAAATCATCATCAAATTTAGTGTACATGCAAATAATTGACTTGATCATTCCAATTAAATTTGAGTGAACTTTGCGTAGCTAAGATCAACTCAGTTTAGTCTAATTTTAAACTGAGTCTAACATCCAAACACCCAACTCTCAAATTACTAAATCGATCTCAACTCAAAACCTTCTCCACACGTACGACTCACAACCTTTTTCAATTCAATACATCTTTATAAGTGAGACCCATAACTTTTTTTCAATTTTCCATAAATAGTACTAAACTCATGTTAACATCCAAACACATATAAACTCATTTTAGATGGGCCCCACATAAGTCACTCAACCAACTTAACTCACTACTATTCATAAGAAACTCAGATCAGCTCAACTCAACATCCAAACATAACCTTAGTTGGTTGCTTTCATCTTCTAGTGATCTTACGTGCTGTTCATCTTTCTTGTCAATTGAATAAGATATCCCTATAAATAAGATTCTTCTACTTGAAAAATGAATCTTAAAAGCTAGCTTCTCCTACCACATGATTCCAAACCTAATCAACCATGAGTGTGGTGCCCTCGACCCCAATGTGCGAACAGGTAAAGTCATGACACAGAGATGAGGACCACAATTACGTGCTCAGAGTGTTTGCAATACGCAATTAAGTGCACATTAATACAAATTGCAGTGCAGAAATAACGGGCATCCAACTAAGTACCATAAATTTAAAACAGTATAGTGAAATAAAAGTCCTAAAATAGGTTATACAGTCATCCAACAAAAGGAAATAAAGGGAAATTACAATGCATAAGGGAAACAAATCCCACAATCCACAAGCGGCACCAACGAGTCACTCCTCCAATGGAGCTGGTCCCTCAAGCTTAACATCTTCCTCTACATCAAAGTCTACGGTTCCATAAAGGTAGGAATACCATAGTCAAATCTCAACAAGTAAGCAACCAAGCAACATCCAAGAGATTAAGACATTTAATACAACCAACATGTCCACAAACTAGAGGAGCTCCACTAAGATAATGCCCCATCTTGGCTTGGAGTCGTGATACGCACACGCCCAAAAATCATTTCTTGACACCTCCACACCAAAACACCATTTTCACCCATTTCACAATACTATCAAAGGGCATAGTATTTATCAATAATAAACCAAACAATCATCAATACAAAAAATGAAAATGCATGATCGGCAGTATATTGGATGACATGGCAAGAAACACATCAAGCAATATAGATCACAAACACAGTTTCACAAACCAACTACACACGTAATCCCATCCTTTGTTTTTGGCCCAAGGCTGAATCCAACCTCAACCACAGTTTAATTTATCCAATGATCCACTGAGCTCAAGGCCCAGCCCAACCAACCAGACTACAAAAAAATGTTAGTGTAAAAATATTATTTAAATCTCAAAGAGGTTCATTGGAAGATTACTTACAATAACGGAAAGGCAAATCTGGAAGACCAAGGGGGCGCTAGACTATGGGTGATGCTAAAAGTGGCAAAGCAGCAATGAGCTATGGTTTAAAAGGTCTGTCAATGGCTTCAAGACTAAGAAATGGAGGGGGAGCTAAGGGCTTCAGGTCAAGGGGAGGAGGAAGGAGGTGGTCAGGGTGACATTGTGGTGGTGCTCAATGGGTATCTAGCCATGCTTGAGTGAGAGAGATGGGCATGCGTGAGGTTAGATCGAGGCTATGGGTGGCATGGTGAGGCCGATGGTAGTTAGGGGAAGCTTGTGACGATGGCTGGAGGTTGTGCGTAGCAGAACTTGGCTATGGGTCATGAATGACCCATGATATAGAGAGGAGAAACGAGGAGGAGATAGGTTGTCGTGAGCTGGGTACGGGCTGGAGGTGCTCGCCGGCATGAGAGGAAGCTGCTGTGGTGGCGTTGGGTGGCAGCAGTGGCGTAGTTAGGCTGCAGTGGGAGAGAACCCGAGAGGAGAGAGGGGCATTTCAAGAAAGGAATGGGAAGGGGGAGCTGCAGTGGCTAGGTCCATGAGGGGTGGTCACCGATGACGGGGAATAACTGCTGGTGGCCCTACGACAAACTACAGGTGTGCTGCTAGCTTGGAGAGAGAATCAGGTTAATGGGAGGAAGGGGTGCGGAGTACACGGGCTAAAGGGAGGAGAGAGAGGAAGGGAAAAGGAAATGGGGAAAAAAGAAGGAGGCTTGGTGAAAACGGCAGTAGGAGGCCGAAATACCCAAATCGAAGAGTTAGCTAGTGGGGGCTGTTCCGGGGACAGATCGAGGCCAGAAATGGGTGGTTTAGGACGGTGAGGAGTCGGTGATGAAGTGGTGAAGAGGTGGTGACTGGAGGTGGAGCGACGGCGGCAAATCGGAGCAAAAGCCGTTCGGCTTGGAGTGACTATTTCGGCTAAACGGTGGCTCGGATGACGGTGAAACTTGGTGGGGATGATCACCGGTCGGAGGGGAAGAAAACTGGGTGGGTGTTGTGCCACACAGTGGCTAGCGGCGGCAGGTCTGGGTGGTTGGCCGAAAACAACGGGAGGGAAGAGAGAGAGAGTTCGAACGGGGCAGGGGAATTCAGCGGGAAAGAAAGGAAGAAAAGAAAGAAAAGAAGAAGAAAAAAGAGAAAGAAGAAAAGAAAAAGAGAAAAGAAAAGATGGAGGAAAAGAAATGAGGTCCAATCCTCACCTTTGGAGTCCAACAACTGATCCAACGAAAACAACTTTAAAAGCAATAAAAGCAAGAAAATAATTTAAACACAACGTAAAGCTAAAACATAATAAATAACTAATAAAAACTAACAACTAAATTTTAAATCCAAAGACTAGCTAAAATAAATTAAACAGCAATTTAAACTCAAACAACAAATAAAACTCAATTAAAATCTGATAATTTAAAATAAAAGAACTATTATTTTAATTAAATTAAAATACTCCTTCAGTGAAAATACACGTAAAAACGGGATATCACATCCTCCCCCCCTTAAAATAAATTTCGTCCTCAAAATTTGTGAGATCAAACATCAGCGGCAAGCAGGATACAATATACAACTCAGAGTATACTTAAGAAAATCATACCATCAACCATTCCCACACAAATATGGATAAAGCTCTCCCCAAATATACTCCTAAAGCAATTCCATCATATTCGTACTAGTCTCCCAGCGACGCATCACGCCCAGAACTCCTAAAGCGGCCACATAAACCAAAATCACCATATCCACAAGACCCTCAAAACCGCACCTAAGTAAATTCCAATAATTATTACTTCTTAGAATGGATTGATTTAACCTCAATCAACTCTTAAGCTATATCCTCGAAACCTTTATTGTATTCCACAAGTTGGTAACTGTTTATTTACTTCCGAAGTAAACCATCAATAAGTATAAATTACACAACCAATGTAACAGCCCGCTAAAATAATCAGTTTTGGATTCTTTCCCGACAGCAATCACATCTCTCTCGTCTTTACCCTCATCTAGAATCACGCGTATAGATTATCTTTTCCGTAAATCACGTAATTTGTTCTTCACCGACAGCTATAAAATCATGAACAGTTTTATCCTAAGCGTTGTACCTCGATGGCGTTTTCCCGGATCTTATCCATCGAATTTCAAAGTATTAGATAAGCTTGTTTTTAAAGTAGCACAATTATAATAATTTAATGAGCTCTGAAAATATTATAATTGTGGATAATTACTTAGATTAAATATTTTAGTTGTTTTAAGATATTAAGATGTTTAATTTTACGTTGAAAACCTTGAACATAACATGTACGTGAGTATAACATAACATGGACTTGATCTAAAACTTGACTTATCATGTATTTGATCTGAAACTGGACTTAACATAAACTTGGAATCTTATTCAATTGTCTTGATTAATAACGTGCGTTAATACGTACTCCACAGTTGTTGTGGCCCCACGTATTCAAGTAACATAAAACATAATACGTACTCCACAGTTGTTGTGGCCCCACGTATTCTACATGTCACAATTGCTGTGTCTCATGTAGTGTATGCTCCACAGTTGTTGTGGCCCCATACTTCATGTAACATAAAATATAATACGTACTCCACAGTTGTTGTGGCCCCACGCATTATAAGTAACATAAATATAATACGTACTCCACAGTTGTTGTGGCCCCACGCATTATAAGTAACAAAAATATAATACGTACTCCACAGTTGTTGTGGCCCCACGCATTATAAGTAACATAAAATATAATACGTACTCCACAGTTGTTGTGGCCCCACGCATTATAAGTAAGCATAAAATATAATACGTACTCCACAGTTGTTGTGGCCCCACGCATTTAAGTAACATAAAATATAATACGTACTCCACAGTTGTTGTGGCCCCACGCATTATAAGTAACATAAAATATAATACGTACTCCACAGTTGTTGTGGCCCCACGCATTATAAGTAACATAAAATATAATACGTACTCCACAGTTGTTGTGGCCCCACGCATTATAAGTAACATAAAATATAATACGTACTCCACAGTTGTTGTGGCCCCACGTATTATACTAGTAACATAAAATATAATACGTACTCCACAGTTGTTGTGGCCCCACGTATTATACGTAACATAACATGTCTTATCTTTCTTAATGCATGAGATATTAATTAATATCATATACTTTTCTAACATGGCGTATGCTTGTAAATGGCACAATATGATTTAATCATAAACATTTCATGGCATACATGTATCATATGGCATACTTAACATGGCATACTTATAACATACAACATTGTATGACAGAAAAGATTGTGTAACAGATAAATATTCATGAGAGATTAAATCATACTTAACAGATAAACATGTAATGACATAGCATGACATGGCATATACGATAACATACATACATAAATTGTAGTTCCCTTACCCATCACACATACACAATAAACTGATAGTAAGTTAGAGGCTAACTTACCTCGATCGTCGCGTTCTATGAGAATAGAGTGCGAAACACGAGGAACTGCACAACAGCTGGAAGAGGAACACTCAAGTCCTTAAGATTTTCACTTCTGAACTCAATTGCCATATTGTAAGCACTTGCAACACCACGGCCAACTTGAGGTTTCACTATACTTGGAAGAGATAAATTGACTTCAGAAAGCCTTTGCACTAAAACAAGTTCATTAAAATTATCAATAACAACCAAACAAACAACTCATTTCTCAATCCATATACTCTTAGCCATAGTCAACCACAAGATGACACCAGTCACCCCGGACTATAATCCATATCATCACTGCTTCGGGACACTGTCATACAGTTTCCCAACACTACACCATACGCTCCACACTTCTCTGCTACGCCATCCAACCCTTCGTGACACGCCATCCGGTGTATCACGACTTAGTACAGAGTACACTCACGTGAACTCTCTTCCATTCACACTACAAAACCCATCACTGCGATACACGTCTCACGGTGCATCGCTACGCGACACGGAGTACGCGCTACGCGTACTTCCTTCGCTACAACACTCATCAACACGATGCACATCACACGATGCATCGCCATACCACACGGAGTACACTACATGCGTACTCCCTTCCTTCTACGACCCACATCACTACAGCGCACGTCGCGCGGCGCGTCGCTGCATTACACAGAATACGCTACACGCGTATTCTCTTCACACAACCCGCCGTATCACATCTACGGCATCCATCTCACGCCTATACTTCACAGCACAGTCCACAAAACTACAATCAAACTCAACACTTCACAACCACACTTCGCTTCACAACTACGCAACGAATTCCACAAATACAACTACACAATCCACAAACCAACCAACTAACTATTTTAAATGTAAAATAACTAGAGATAGAAGGTTATACCATCGACGGGATAACCCGTGCGTCGCTCGCTGTCGTCACGAACATGCGTCGGAGGAGCGTACGTGGCGGTACGGTGTCTGTCCACCACATAAAGTGGTAGTTTGGGCTTGAGAAAGGCTAGGCGTGGTCTTGGAAGACTCACGGTCGCCTCGTGGTGGTCAAAGGTGACGGAGCACGGCGGCATCACGCCGTGAACAGTAACTCCGAACGGTGAGCGGAGGAGACGCGAGGTAGCGAAAAGCCATAGAACTTCATGGAAAGCTAGGGAAAGGTAGAGGAACATGTGGTGGAGCTGTGGTGGCGAGGTGGTGGTCGGACGGTGGCTAACGGCGGCAGATCGGCCGTTTGAAACCATTTTTGGCCTTGGAGAGTGCGGGAGAGTGTGAGCTCTACGAAGCTCCGTTGGCCATGAAATTTCTTGGAGAGGTTCATGAGGATGAGAGGAACAAGATGGTGGTGGTGAAACACCACGGGTGGCCGTGTACGGCGGCGCACGGTGGTGCAACCGAACGGGTGTTTTGAGAAACCCATATGAAAAAAATGAGAGTTTGGGAAAAAGAAAGACATGGGGAGGAAGCCCTTGATGAGGTGAGTCCATTGGTGGTGCTTGGTGGCTGATTTGGCCACGTATGGTGGTCCAAAAATGTGAAAAACCCTTAGAGACCCATTTGTTGGAGGCGAGAGTGGTGGCTAACGGTGGCTCGGATGGAGGTGAAACTTGGTTGGGATGTTCACCGGTGAGAGGGGAAGAAATCTGGGTGGGTGGTGTAGTCCACGCCGCCGGCGAGCGGCGGTTCTGGGCGGAGAAAGAAATCGGCAACAGGGGAGAAAACAGGGCAGGGGCAGCAACTTCCGGGGGCTCTCGGCGACTAACGGCTGGTCCGATGGCTCTGAAAATTGGTGTGTATGAACTATGGTGAAAGGGGAAGAGAATGGCGGGGGTGGTGTACGACACCTCCACCGGACGGCGGAGAAACGGGCGGTCAAAGGGGCGGCGACGGTAATGAGACAAGAAGGAAGAGCACGGGAAGAGAGAGAGAATTGGTGGCCGGCGTTGCACACCTCCGGTGCAGATGTGTTCGCCGGTGAGGGAGGGACATGCCGGAGGTGGAGGTGAGGCACGGCGGCCGGAGGTGGCGCCGGTAGGAAGCTAGAACCGATCAGCTATGGTGGAAGGGTGTAAGTCGACCATGGAGAGAAGGAGAGGAAAGAGAAGGAAAAAAAAGAAAAAAGGAAAAATGAAGGAAAAAGGGTAGGAGCCTAGGTAATAAACTTCAATCCTACGTTTTGGGATCCTCAAATAATTCAACGGTGAATTAAAACACTGATTAAAAATGCGTAAATGTTTTATTTTAAATAAAACACTTTAAATAAAACACCACGATGAATTAAGGTAGAATATTATTTTATAAACTAAAATTTATAAAATAATATTTNATACTCACGTACATGTTATGTTCAAGTTTATGTTATTTTCAAGTTCTTATTTATGTTATGCAGGTTTACGTTCATGCTATATTTCAAGTCCATGTTATGTTTCACGTTCATGTTATGTTGTTTGTTCATGTTATGTTTTAAGCTTAAGTTCATGCCATGTTAAGTCAAGTTCAGTTCACGCTTAAGTTCTGGTTAAGTCATGCTATATGTCAAGTTATACTATGTTTATGTATGACTATAATTATGCATTTATGCTTTTACTGCCATGCATGCATTTTTAACCTGTGAGTGAGTTTTATGTTAACTTACTGAGATTTGTAATCAAATCTCACTGTGGTAGTCCCAACTACCATTCCCCCCGAATGGTAGATCTTGTTACAGGACCCAAAGGAGAATTGGAATCTGACCAACTGAACGGTCGACTAGGCCACGGTGCGATGTTGATGATGGTATAGTATTTAACTTAGGTTAATACTTGTACTTTTGGAGTTGTATCTCAAGTATTCTTTTGATCACAACCATTTTAGACTAGTGTGGTGATCACGGCTATTTAGTATGCCTTTATGTATGAAATATGTTTCAAGTATTTGGGATTTTTTAGTTTGGTGCATAGTATTGCTAAAGAAAAAAATTATCCGCTGTGAATATTGCATAATGCTAGATGCATGTTAGGAACATTGCATCTTATATGTCATGAACGGGGGCAGGTAACCTTGTGTTGCATGTCTCGACGCTTCAAATGTCCGTTCAATCCCAAGCGAAATTTGGGAGCATCACAACCAAATTATTAATCTTCCATTAAAAGTTCGAATCACTACTAATTCTTCAAAATCCGTAAAAAGTTTAAATACCTAATTATCTCCAAAAATCACGCTTCCGTGCGCACTCTGATAACTCGCCAAGATGCAAAAAGACTGTCCTCATAAATCAACACCATTGAGTACAAGCTAACTCAATGCCTGAAAATAAGAAAATCAATTACCCCACTTCGATAGAAAATAATATACCTCCAATACCACGAATTATCACTCACTCATCATTTGGCTCTTGCTACTTTAATCAAAATCAACATTCCACAAAAATACATTCATTGATTGATGACAAAAATCAATGCTGATCAATCTCAATGCCCCAAACTGAAAACACATAACATCATCCCAAAATACACATATCTCTTCTAAAGATAAGGAACATATCCAAAAAGCCTCAAGTCCTTCTCGGCCAACCAACAAGAGCGCCTATAACTTCTACCCCGACAACCCACACTTTTAAGATCATTACCTACATTCTGAATATCATCTAATCTAGCAGAGACTAAACTCACTATAAACGACCACTGACCTCACCAAGACATAATCGAAACTCTAAGTAACTCACCCACCTGCTCGTACTCTCAAACTCTCTATATTAAAACTTCTAATTCCTTCAATTGCACATCACAATTAAACCTTAAGACGGGCCATACTATTTAAATCTTCAATCCATCAAAAACTATTGCACAACACTCAGGGATCCTAATACTTTATTACTTCATACATATGTTTATGCTACCCACTGTTGATGCCTAAGTTTCAACTTCCAAGATTTTATCATACATCACACATTGCAATCCAACAATATATTTCCAAATTAATAACAATGTTCATAATTCTTCCAATTGGATGATCGATCTCCAAAGTAGAGTGCAGCCTCCAGAAATTTAAATTCCTATGCACCTCAATTCACAACTAATTCCTTAAAGTAATCATAACAATTATTGCCAACCAACATTCCATTGAATAACACGCTTCGACTGAACACTCCAATCGACTCACCACTATCACGTGTCGATCTCATGCATCCTTAACCAAAACCAATAATCATTCCAACATACAAGTGATCCATTACTACTATTTCCATCACCTAGACTTATATCCGCAATTCAACATGGATCATTCCTAAATCTGCTCAACTTATACCCTTAAAATCAGCAAACGGCTATCAGTTACAATTTTGTACTGAAAATAACCTTAAATCTGCTAATAATCCGTTCCCAAAAGTTTTCGGAACATAAAGCCTCAACTTCAATCGAATTCAATACCAACAAATAAACTATTGTTTCCAACACCTCGATGGATCTATTTCTTTCGAGTCAATGAAAATCATTTCCTAAAATCTATTACTAAAACCTCGAGTTAACAATAATCATTTTCTGAACTAAGTCGATATCTACAATCCTCAAAGAAGTATATGAGCTAGATCATTACCTTCCATTCTCAAAGAAATGTACTCCAAAAAATTTTCATATCAATAATTCAACTCTGATCAACCCCATTTTAATGGTTGCAAACTAATCACTCTCTAGAGTAGATCAAGCTAGCATACCAAGTCTGTAAAACTAAGAACTCAACTCTTATTATAAATTGGTCCTTCAACTTTACAATTCTAAAACCTTAAATCAAATAAGAATAATTTCTGGAATTTCTAAGATCAATGAACTTACACCCCATAATAGAACAATCAACTTCCAAAACTTTTAACATCTAAAACATTAACGGATAATAAATCATTTTCTGAAATCCTCAAGATTGATGGCTTTAATCCAAAACATTCACCTTAAGAAACTTGTAAATTTTAAAGCCCCAATTGCCATCAAATTGCTCATCCGAATCAGTGAAATTTAAAACTTGAAATTTAATTATTTCCCCCAAAGCTTGTCGAACCTAACACCTTAATTACCAAAATCTTATTTCCTAAAATCTATAAGGCCTCAAACCTTAGATAAAATTCTCTTAAACCAATCCTTAAAGTTCGTTGAACCTACACTCTCCTATTCTATAGCCTCATTACATAAATTCTACAAAACCTAACACGTCAATCATCTTAAGCGACTTAAAGCTAACTCCCCTCCTTAGTTGCAACTTGCATTCCTACTCCCAAGAGATCGCCTAACTCATGTCGTTCCCTTCTAGCCACAATATTATAAAAGTAACCCACCTCTATAAAATTCAACCCTACTACACTAAGTATTTATTCCTACCAACAACATTCTCGATAGTACCGTCCTCCTGCCATAGCATAATCCTCAACCCCACTTTTTAACTCCTCACAAAACAAAACAAAACAACTTAAAACAAAATAAATAAAACAAATAAAACAACATACTTGCAATTCAAATAAAATCAAACCAAACTAAACGGAATTAAATAAAATAAATTCAAATCAAATAAAATCGAATCAAGTTAAATAAAAACAATTCAAATTAAATAAACAAAATAATTTTAACTCAAGCTTTTAAAACTTTCTAGTACTCCATCTATGGGACACAAGGTTTTACCAAGAGCCGAACTGCTCTGATACCATCTGTGACGCCCCCAACTCCCACGTACGGACACGTGGAAATCGACACGTCGGGATGATGACAACACGGGTCACACATCCCATCGCCAAGTGCCAAGTGTGTGTACATGCAACATGTGTACAAAATAAAACCACGCAGCGGATAATAAAGTCGTATAACTAAGTACCAGAATTTTTGTTTAATTACAAACCAGTTTAAAACAAGCGTAGATAAAATATTACATGTTCAACACTATCTCAAACCAAATACATATCATAAAAACAACTACAAATATTATTCATAGATCAGCACTCCAAATCAATACTCAGGCGGAGCCGTCTCCTCGGGCTCAGCCTCCTCCTTCTCAATCTCTGCATCAAAATCTACGGTACCAAAAATGATGTCACAGGTAAGTAATATTCCAAACACCACAAGATAAAAAAATATATTAAACTTTACAACAATATGCATGAAAGGATGTCAAATGCACATGTCCCAAAAAAAATCTACATTTTTACCACGCACGCCAAAATCCCATTTGGCCCAAAATATTTCCTTTAAACATATCCTCGCCATTATCCCAGATAATGGCCCAAAAACCAGTCTCGCTATTTTTCCAGAAAATGGCCCATTAACCAATCCATCAGAGCACTGTAGGCGGGAATCGCAGACGGGACTCTACCACCATCCCTACGCGTGCACCGTAGGCGGGAATCACAGGTGGGACTCTACCACCATCCCTGCTTACCACCATCCCTACGCCGCGTGCACCGTAGGCGGGAATCACAGGCAAGACTCTACCACCATCCCTGCTTACCACCATCCCTACACGTGCCTCTGACCCAAACCAATCAATCCAATCGTTCACATATACCAATAAAACATTTCTCGCTTGAAAACCCAGTTTTCAATATTTAACACATGCATATGCGTGCACAATGTAATGCAAATGATACGAAACCAATTAACCAACATCTCTCAAACATCCGTAACAAATAAACAAGCAATTCCGTCCTCAAATCCATCCGACCCCCGACTCCTCGGACTCAGTCCGGAATAACCAACCAGTCACAAATAATTATTGTAAAAGCAATAATATATTTAAATCTAAAATGAAGTTTGGAAAATACTTACAGTGCTATATAATAATTTTCGAAGGATCGGCGAGCAGCAAACGGCGAAAAGAAAGCAACGTAACAGTATAAAAACACTGTGGCTGTGGGTTGTAAAATACCCACTTTTGAACGGGGACAAACCAAGACTTGGGATTGGTAGGGAATAACTTAGGGGTGTTTATGAAGGTAGTGGAAGTGAAGGTTGGCCATGGGTGGCGGCGAAAACGGCAGTAGGAGGCCGAAATACCCAAATCGGAGAGTTAGCTCGTGGGGGCTATTCCGGGGACTGATCGAGGCCGGAAATGGGTGGTTTAAGATGGCAAGGAGTCGGTGATGAAGTGGTGAAGAGGTGGTGGCCAGAGGTGGAGCGACGGCGGCAAATCGGAGCAAAAGCCGTTCGGCTTGGAGTGACTATTCCGGCTAAATGGCGACTCGGATGGCAGTGAAACTTTGTGGGAATGATCACCGGCCGGAGGGGAAGAAAACTGGGTGGGTGGTGTGCCGCACGGTGGCCGACAACGGCGGGTCTGGGTGGTTGGACGAAAACGACGGGAGGGAAGAGAGAGAGAGTTCGAACGGGGCAGGGGAATTCAGCGAGAAAGAAAGGAAGAAAAGAAAGAAAAGAAGAAGAAAAAAAAAGAGAAAGAAGAAAAGAAAAGATTGAGGAAAAGAAATGAGGTCCAATCCTCACCTCTGGAGTCCAACAACTGATTCAATGAAAACAATTTTAAAAGCAATAAAACCAAGAAAATAATTTAAACATAACGTAAAGCTAAAATATAATAAATAACTAATAAAAACTAACAACTAAATTTTAAATCCAAAGACTAGTTAAAATATAATAAATAACTAATAAAAACTAACAACTAAATTTTAAATCCAAAGACTAGCTAAAATAAATTAAACAGCAATTTAAACTCAAACAACAAATAAAATCCAATTAAAATATGATAATTTAAAATAAAATAACTATTATTTTAATTAAATTAAAATACTCTTTCAGTGAAAATACATGTAAAAACAGGGTATCACAAATACAAATTCATTCCTAGATCCTTGTATATACAATGCTATTAATCCATAGCAGTATCATTTTTTATGTGTGCTATACAAATATTCTGTTTCTTGCATAATCTCTTTGGTCCTTGAGTAATAGCTTGCAATCATCATGCGTGGTTTATGAATCAAGATATTTACTTGTGCTTCTCAATTATTTGATGCAGATCTATATATACTATATGATGTTGCAATTGTAATATTTGAATAAGGCCTATGCAGTAAAAGGAAATACAATATTAAATACTCACAAAATAGCATAGAATATCTATGGAATATTACTATATTATTATATTTCCATTTCCATCCCTTTAATTACTTTTTTTAGCTTTTTGTTGAGGCTTTCATTTCACCATGCACTACTCTTGTGGAGAGGGGGGAGTAAAACTTAGTTGGCAAGTTAATATTATTAAATTACAGAAAATTCAAAGAGGAGAGAGAGATAAAAGTTCAATAAACATGGGTGAATTAAAACTTCACTATATGAATATTGAAAGCAGCTAATAATTAGGTACTGCACATGTCCATCAATTTGCCATGTATGTGTTTAAGGAACATGCATATAATGCATGCATGCAGTTTCATAATTAGGTGTCATATTTTGTTAAAGCTGGAAACATTACTTTTCATTATGTAACTTGTATTAGAAACATGATCTTTCTCCTAGCTAGGCCGGACATTCTTTTTTTTTTTTTTTTTTTTTTTTTTTTTTTTTTTTTTTTTTTTTTTGTGGTAACATCCAGAAACCTTGTTAAAATAATTAACCATGCACATGATGTCTCATGAGTTATAAAGTGTTAAACCCGCCATCATATATAGTTTATTCTTATCTCAAGCAAGTGTCATCCTCATGACCATTTTTATTCTTATTACAAGATCATTAATAATATTATATTTCAGATTCTTTAATTGAATCTACAAAATGAAGTGCATGCACCAATGGAAGTAGATCGATCAGGATCATGCATGATCATGATTAATTTAATTTGAATTATATATGTACTAGTAGTCGTAGATATGGCCCTCTGAGGAAGAATATTATATATATAAATTTATTAAACAAACAAACAATATATTAGCACACTTAAATATTTGACCCATTAAATTACAATAAATAAAATGTTTTAAAAAGTATTAATATTTGCATTTTGATTTTCAAAATTTGGTGAGAAGCTTCATGATCATGATCTGCGTGCTTTCTCCTTAATATCCTCAACTTATCTCTATTAAAAAAATTATAAAATTTATTTCAGTGGAGAGAGAAATTACTCGGAAATTCAATAAATTTTATTATGCACCTCATGTCGTTGGTTATGAAAACGTGAGTTGAGAATTAAGCCAATTAAATGGTTTTAGGAAAAAAATTAATAAATAATGAATGCTTTCAAAATTAAATATGCTTTAGATTTTCATTTTTGTTTGATGATCTCTTTCATCTGGTTCAAATGAAAGCACACCAAAACTATTTGCCTAGATTTGTTTAACTCTCCCTATGATCTTAACCCTCTTAAGTACTAGTCTTTTGCTCCTCGCGGCTTGATTGTATAAGCTTTTCTGGCACCTGTCATGGAAGTCATTCGTCTACTCTTCTATAGGCTTGGATTTTCTACTTCTTGTGTTTCAGCAGCAGATTTTTGATATAATCAAGCTGGAACATTTAATCGATTTCAGGCAATACATATAAACTAAAGTCCTCGAGATTGTGTTGCATGCAGGGCAAGGGGCTGTCAATTTTATTTTAGATCATGCAGAGGTTGATTTTGTTTTTGTCCAGGATAAGAAAGTGACAGAAGTGAGTACTAAAGATAAAAAAATAAATTTGACATGCTTTGAGCTTTGTGATGAAATTATTTACTCAACCGCATTACCTCATAGTTTAAAAGCAATGAATGGTTCTGATTAGACAAATGGACTTGTTTTTAGCAGCTACTAACTCCTAATTGTAGTCATGCTCAACGGCTGAAAAGTAAGAATGATTAGAAAGATTGCAGTCTGCTGCATTTGAAGACATTCTGCTGAGCTTGGTTGTTGTAGCAACTTTGGTGTGCTTTACTTCCATGGAAGAGGAGGAGGAGAAAACAGCAGCTGGCATTGGGATAAAACCGTACTCATGGAATGAGTTCCTCCGTATGGTCAGTCTCTTGATGTCGTCTGAGAAAAGTGTTTGGTTTTCTCTGTTTTGGTAAATTATTTGGAAAGAAATTCCAGTGAATATTCTACTAGACAAGCATTGGAGCACAAATAAATCTATGCATCTCTCTCTAACACACACACAGATCTTTGGGCGCATGTGCTGTCTGTTGTCATGTTCCATATATCTATTTGGCCTAAAAATGGTATTCAGATTGTTCTCTAAAAGTTGTTATATGTGAGAGTTACTTCCCAACAAAACTTGGGTTAACTCGCTCAAATTGCCTCATTCCCACTTAATAGCATATCACTTTCAAACTTGACATTCTTTCTTCTGTTGCGGTTGAACTTAAGTGTTCGTTGTTCATCAGGGAAAAGAAAACCCCTCTGATATTATTCCACCTCAGGCTTTCCACATATGCACAATTATGCACACAAGTGGCACAAGTGGAGATCCTAAAGGTGTTGCGTTGACACATGAAAACATTGCATATTTTATAAGAGGGATGGATCTTTTTATGGAACAAGGTACGAAGATCCTTGAACCTCTGATACGTTGTTTTTTACACCATATATATCTCTCTTCTTGCTGTTCGTGTAATCTCCAGGACATCTTGCTGTTCGTGTTTCTGAGCATTAGCTATACAAAATTATATTGGACACATCTATTTCCTTTGCGTGAGTCCCACATAGCAATTAAGGAATTTCATGCGCAAATACCATGTATCAGTCTTTATGTTTCTACTTGCTATTAATTACCTTTAAAATGTGCTTGGAAGCACATACCACTTTGGAAAGGAGGGACCTGTGTTGCTTCTGGATGAATATATGTTAAAATTCGTCGTATGGTTAGTCTCAGGGATCTTCTGATCTTATATGGGTTGCAATTTTAATCCTCTTGGTTTCCTAGCTAACATGTGCTATTTTGACCCTGGATAGATGACAGAAGCTGATGTGTATCTTTCTTTCCTGCCCCTGGCTCATATCATTGACCGCGTGATTGAGGAGTATTATTTTCGTATGGGTGCTTCTGTTGGCTACCATCCTGATGGCATTCAAAGGCAGGAAAAAATAAAGAGGATGAGGTAAAAAATATATATATATATATATATCTAAAGGAAAAGAAAACTAATTGTTTTTATGATTGATTTATCTTTTTACATATATATATATATATATATATATACTAGTAAGAGCAACGTGCATTGCACGTTTGCCCAGTTGACTAATTTTCTTATATTTCAAATTTTTAATTATAAACAAACATAATCTTTTTTATATTTGTAGAATTTCTTCCCTATTTACAACACATTATATATATGACCTGCGTAATGTTCATAACTATAATACAATAATTTACAAAAACCAATCCGTTACTATCTACAGATATTTTAAAGTATATATTACAAGAACGATATGTTCCAAAATGGGTATTTAAAACATTCGAGTTACTATTTAAGGAACAGGATTAACAAAGATTACATTTAGTTTATGAAAAAGCAGTGGTTCTACACAACACTACACCTAGAGGGGGGTGAATAGGTGTAAACCGATTTTTCTGGTCTTTTTAAAAAAGATTGTTAAACAACAATTAATCAAAACAATAAATCATACAAATAATCAACACAAGATTTTGTTCACGGAGTGAAAACTCATTTGAAGAACTTCTTCAAAATCTAAAATCACTCCGGGTGTAAGACACCACCTCAAATCCGCTATAGAAAATTTAGTTTGTTACAACCAATTTAGAGACACTCACAAAACCTTTGTAGTAGCTAAACTTGGCTTGCAACACCACGAGCGACCCACTCGATCTCTACACGCATGTAGTGTCGGAACTCCGACATTTCTATAGCTTCCCACGAGAACCTCTCGATCTCTGCATCACCAGCAGCTCCGGACTCTTCCGGCCAACGAACTTGTCCACTCCAATGGACTCAACTGAAGTTTGATGTTGAATGTGTTATGGTGGAGATGTGTTTATCCAAGAGAGAATCAACCAAGTGGGGCAGAGGTTGCTCTAAAAGATCTTGGAGGCCCTTAGGGTTTTTGCTCTGATTCTCCACCCCTGGAACAGCAGAGAAGCTGTTCTATTTATAGTACAACTCCAATGAGGCGCATGAAAACCCTAGGTTTTAAGTCATCTGGAACATTCGCTCGAGCGCAGTGTCGAGCGAAGGTCGAGCGCCGAAATCTGTCTGAGTTCGCTCGAGCCAAGTGTCGAGCGAGGGTCGAGCGGTCCAATCTGCTTGAGTTCGCTTGAGCCAAGTGTCGAGCGAGGGTCGAGCGGTCCAATATGCTTGAGTTCACTCGAGCGCCCTGTCGAGCGAGTGTCGAGCGGTGCAATCTGCTTGAGTTCGCTCGAGCCATGTGTCGAGCGAGGGTCGAGCGAAACAATCTGCCTGAGTTCGCTCGAGCCATGTGTCGAGCGAGTGTCGAGCGGTCCAATCTGCTTGAGTTCGCTCGAGCGCCCTGTCGAGCGAGTGTCGAGTGGTGACACCTGTTTTGACCATTGATCAGCACACTTCAATCCTTTTCACTTCAACACTTGTTACAACACTATTTTACACAGGTTTTCACAAGAATATGTCAATCAACTCATTTTTGCCTCAACAGTTTATTTTGGCACAATTAGCCATATTCATTTATTTTTGCGCCAAGCAAGATCATCCATTCTCTATTTGAAATTTCAGCTACTATATTATGAAAGAATGGAAGTCCATCCTGTAATAATGGGAACATATAAATAAGTACTGCAATAAATTTCTGAAAATAAATTTATAAATACATATTTTACCTCATTTTCGTGTTTTAAGAGATCCATTGTAGTACAATCAATGATCTCTTCTGCCGTTGGCCCAAATGCTACCACTGTTGTAGATTTAGTATCATCGTAGACGTCTAAATATACCCAACACCTAAGATCAACAAAGAGGTTATTATTTGCTAATATTTACGTTTTTTAGTTTTTAATTTTGATGTAAGAATTTAAAATTTCATAATATGGAAGAAAGTTTTTACCGTGGTAGTGATACGGTCATACTTTTGCAATTGTAACATAAACAATTTTCATTGTAGTCGTATCCGATTGCTCTGTTGCAGTTGGCACAGGACATGTAATAAAACTGTTGATTTAGGTCAATAAGTGAGAACCTTCATTTACTCATAAAAGTTGTTCTCTGTGTTAAGATAGAAATGTATAAGCATATTATGTAATAAACTTAAAATATATATCTATGCAAGCTAATAATATTTGAATATAACAATACAATAATTGTGAAGAAAAAAAATATTATTTATAAGGAATGAGAATATACTATCATTGGTAGCACGGATCTAAGGATGACCACAACCTCAGAAATTTTTTTTTGTTGTGTTTGCAATGGTGCTTGAAGTTGATGCTCCAGGTGTGCCAAAGTTATTTCCGATTACTTCTTTCAACAATAAATCGTTTTCTGTCGCCGTGAGAAATTGAAGTGATAATTAAATTGGTCCAAGTACTAAAAGAATAAGACAATATTATGGTAGATGCATCTGATGTTATATTAAAAAAAAAACAAAAAAAAATAGATGGATTGTTTACCACGTGCGTAAGGCCATTGCAGATGGGAGTAGAGAGTCAACAGTGAAGACGCTTATTGGTCTTGAAGATATATAGAGGCCTACATTAAGAAGACGTACAACTGAATATGTATATATACGATAGATTTTAATAAAAATATTAGTTTTAATGGGAATTACCATTGTAGTAAGCAATTCTTATCCGAGTTCTTAGTATTATCGGCTTTGTTTCAATTATATCTGAAATTCCTGTGCATTCGTCACAAACAAACCAATTCCACGTTGCCAAGCATAGAACTTCTAGACTACAAAAGATGCAAATTTAAGTGAGCTTTTAATAATCAAAGCATTAAAACATGTCAAATTGGAAATTTCATGAACATAACTGGAAATAGGACCAAACCTTTGATCGATGATACATATATCTCGAACAACTATTTTGCCATGAAGGGAATTATCTTCTTTTGGCAGTTCCATGTGGATTCCAATAAAGAATATGACCAATGAATTGGAACTAAAATTAATTTCATTCATGTATCCATTGTAATATATACAGAGTGCAGCGATTCAGTAGAAAAACTAAGAAGGGAAAGATTAGAGTAAGGGATATGTACAGATTATAATAGTCTATAAATAGAAGATTTCTATACAAAAATAATTCCTAAAATTTTGTATGTTGACTAGCTGTGATGATCTTCTAGAATCTGTCATGATTTCCTTTTACTGGTATCGTTATCTCTAATATGCCCCCTCAAGATTTGTGTTCCATCAGCAACACCAATCTTGGTTGAAAACCGTTGAAAACGTTGATGAGATAAACTTTTTGTTAGGAGGTCAGCAAGTTGATCCTCTGTACTGACATGCAAGACATGCAAAATTCCCTTACCAACTAAGTCCCGTACAAACTGTAGATCAATTGCTATATGTTTCATGCGCAAGTGAAACATAGGGTGGAGACTTAGTTGAGTGGCACCAATATTGTCACAGAAAAGTGTAGGAGCCATAGGAATTGGAATGCCAAGTTCACTAAATAGAGACAAAATCCAAACCAATTCAGATGCTGCAGTGGCTAAGGCTCTGTATTCAACTTCGGTTGAGGATCGTGCAACACCATGTCGTTTGCAAGTGGACCAGGATATAGGAGTTGCACCAAGAAAAATAAGATATGCTAAAGTTGAGGTGCGGTCTATCTTGTTCCCAGCCAGTCGGCGTCTAAGTAACCATGCAATTGTAGCTTGGTTGTCCTGCGTAGGAGTATGCCATGGTTGACAATATTCTTGAGATAATGTAGAAACCTTTTTGTTGCTTGCCAATGAATTGTAGTGGGCTAATGCATGAACTGAGCAAGTTTGTTAAATGGAAAAGCTATATCCAGTCATATAAGTGCTAAATATTATAAGGCTCCAATGACCCTTCTGTACTCAGTAGCATCAATTGGTGGATAACCATCATTTAGCATTAAGTCATCTTTGGAAGCAAGGGGAGTTTTAACCTCTTTCGCACCTTCCATTTTAGTTCTACAAGAAGATCATGAATGTACTTGTGTCGTGTGAGGAATAATCCCTACTTGCAAGGAATTACTTCAAGGAATTACTTCCATGCCCAGAAAATAGTGGAGAAGCCTGAGATCTTTAAGAGAAAATTTTTCTCCAAGTTGCTAGATGATCTTGTTGACAGTAGCATAATCACTTCCATTGATGATCAAATCATCCACATAGACAAGGAAATAGATTGTTACTTTATCTTGCTGAAGAATGAACAGAGAAGGATCCGCTTTAGAGTTAAAGAATCCCAAATGCAGCAAATAAAGTTGGAGCTCCTTGTACCATGCTCGTGGAGCCTACTTTAGGCCATAAATGGATTTCTTTAGCCTACAGATATGCAAAGGAAAATTAGGATCAATAAAGCCAGGCGGTTGAACCATGTAGACGTCTTCAAGCAAGGTTCCATGGAGGAACGCATTATTAACGTCAAGTTGCCATAAGGGCTAGCCATAACTCACTGCAAGAGTGAGAATTGAACGAGCAATGACGGGTTTGACTATGGGACTAAATGTTTCAATATAGTCAAGGCTTGGTCTTTGATGAAAACCCTTAACCGCGCAAAACTTGAGTACTATATACAACGTTACCCAATATATCACTACAAGAAAAAGCGTTTTTTCACACAATTTTATTGTCCGTGACTAACGCTTGTGGGAAATACTAGATAATGGGAAAAATCCCTTCCGTTGCAATAGGTTTTGACGTTTATCACCAAAAAACGTGCGACGGATGAAAAGTCATGGCCTTTAACCTATTAAAGCGAGGAGATAGTGTTCGTGTTAATAAGTTAGCCGTTGTTACCTCTATTCTATTTTAATTTTTGCCGATAACAATATAATGTTAAAAACACACCAGAAATCGATGCCTTCAACCTGCGCCCGAGAGAACCCTAACGCCCAAATCTTGCCCTTCAACACCGGATAATCTGAGGGATAATCCGGCCGAAATTTCCATTTTCACGGCCCCGGAGAACCTCACTACCGCCAGTTGAGGACACAAACGGGCAGGCTTTGTTTTTGCTGCAATTTATGGAATAAATCTCCATCTCTCTCTTAAATCTGCGCCCAAGAGATCCCTAGCCCAAATTGTGCCTTTCAACACCGCATAATCTCCAAAAATACGCCGGTGGTGGTTTCTCGTTTCGCCGCCCCGTGGAACCTCACTGTATTTTGGTTGCCGCAACTCACGGCTACGCTATTGATTGCTGAATAGCTACGGAAAAAGGTTAATCTCTCTCTTAAGAACATTTGCCTATTGTTAATTTATCTTCTCAAATTTCCCTCTCTCTGTCTCCCCTGCTAATTCTCTCGCCTATTGGAAGAGATTTCTATGCTTGTGTATCTCTGGTTCGTGAGGCCTAGTACGATTTTTATGCACTTTTCGTATTGTGAAATCCCACTTGCAGCTTCTTTAATTAATTTGATTGGTGGTTTTGTGGCATCACGCAGGACAAGTAGTAATTATGTGATCGATTGTTTATCCCTTTAGGCTATTTGGTATGTGAATCAGGCTTATGAATGTTTTACACTTGGAATTACATGATTACATATCTCAGGACAGGGAGATCTGCCCTGTTAGTGCTAGAAATCATCAGATTTCTTGAGTTTTTGTGCTCATAGCCGTTCGTGGGTGACGTACAACAGGACTCTACTTCATGCCACACTCCCATATAAAAACTAAGATATAGATGATAGCAACCCCAAATTATCAAGTATTTTATTGATAGGATATGGCAAGTGATTGAGCATGTTTGGATGTTTCCAAATAAATAGGTTAAATGCCACAATTATTTGCCAAAAACCAGGATGTTGACCTTGTAGTACTTATTAACCTTGATGCATGGAAAGAGCAGTACTGAAGTTGCTTTTTCAGTTGGTACCCAATCCAATGTCAAAATCACTGGTGTCAAGGTTAATAAATTATCAACGAAATTAATTTTTGTGATACAGACCTCTCTATGCTTTAACAGTCTTGTCATAATCATATAATGGACTGTTTCTGGACATTAGATTAAATTAGTAATGTATCCCCCATATATAAATCGATTGGCGTGTGACACTCACAGGTTGACTACCATCAGTGTTCCATTATCCCTCTTGCATTTTGTAAATTCTAATTATTCCTTTTTCCCATGATAATGAGCTTATCTACTTACCTATTTTCCAAATCTGAAAAGAACAGGGTTTCAATCTTGTTTATACCTATGTACAGATGGGGTCAAACCTTTACATACATGTGCACAATTGGTTTTTTTATGGGTTGCAACTGACCGTACTACAAAATCCTCGTACCTCATGGATATGGCACAGGTTTTGTATATAGTTGGTAGAATCTTACTGTTTATTATAACTACAATCCTAAAAGAATTACCACATATTCTGTAGTATAAAGTCATTTTGAATTGCCAGACCAATAGTGCAACATGTGAAAACTTTTCTATACTTAGATGCAATTATCAAAAATTGTATGGTCTACATCAACAACTCTCCATACACCTTATAAGGATCTGCAGCCTCAGGTGACATTCTGCAAACCTGATCCCAGCCCTTGATCATCACCCCTTACCACCTACTTGTTACCTGGAATGTAGTACCAAACATGTTGTCATCATCATATCATGATGGTTATGAATATCCATCATTAATATCAGCCCTGAATGTAACAATCCCTTCCTGAAAATTCCTTTTTCCTCTTACCCTTTTGGTTTAGCCTGATACAAATATAATCTACCTTATATACTTATACAATTGGGATTTCATGATTGAGCCGATTCTTCTTTGATTTTTATTTTCCCGTCAGTTAATAATGATTAATATAATTACTTGAATGCTATTTACCTATCAATAACAGTATCACTTGGTTGAAATGTGAAGAAAGCACATTTGGATGTATCTTAGAAATGCTTGCAGCTGCATACCCACATTCACCACTCATAATTTTGTTATGAGTCAAGTATCGTTAATTTTCTACTTGTGATACAATTGGTCTGTTTGTCTTTCTTATTTCTACCATTCACATAATATATTTAAAATTTTGCTAATAGAGATTCCAAAACTTCACTTCCTACTATTATTTGTGCCACACGTTCTTGAGTGTTTCGAATAAATGTTTAGAATATGTTTGGCCTTCCCATTCATTCTTCTGTTTATTGCTGAGTCTATCTGAGCAATACATGCTTATTACATATTCACAAATGTGGTTTGGAAATGAGGGGGATGATGCCTTCCATTGGTAGAATGTCATAACCACCTCTCTATTTTGCTTATGTAAAAAAACCTTGTTATCTTTTTAAATATTCAGATCTCTGATACTTTTATTAATCAGAACACTAGTTATGTGTAAGTTTCCCAAGAATGGCTCTAAGAATTTTGGGTCTCTATATAATCACATGTGACCTATATTCGATGGATATAGGTCAGATTAGCCTTCCCCTCTTCCCATAGATATTGTGTTAACATCTGTATTTAATATTTTGTTGTGAAAGTTTTTTACCACAAAGTTGTGTGACTGCACGCATTGGAGATTAACATACCTCTCTCACTCATATGTTTGTAATGCACATGCCCTAACTAGCAAGTGCTTGCATGTTGATTAAGAAGATGACATCTCAATTTCTTTTACGTGTTATTGTGCTGGCCTAAAGAAACTAAAGTCCATTACGAACTTTTTTGCCTTTGGTCTGCCACTACTATAGATCTTTGTAAATCCTAATGGTTCACCTTCACCACATATAGCTAAGAGATTCCAACATGTCCAATAACCCTAGGTATGCAATAGTATATTTTATACTATTGTCTTATTCCTAACATTAAGTTTGAACACCCCATGCATGTCCACCCATTACATCAATACCAAATTCAGCACCACTCATTATTTTCTTTGCACGATGTTTGAATCAATTTTGATTCAAGAAATTATATCTTTTTCCCTTTTGGGGTAGCCATCCCTCAATAGGGAATTCCTTAACGTGCTCTGTTAGCAATTTTGTCGTACCAATATAGTATTTTATTGCTGAAATTATGTACATAAATTTAATTAGAATAAACCTGTTTACTACCAAACATAGATACTTAGATTTATGGGTTGCGGCAAGCTTTCATAAAGTTGTGTTATTGTAGCCATAAAAATTACATTGAAATTTTGCTAAATTAAACATGAAATATCTACACTATAATTGACTAGTATTTGTATCACTCAGTCTGGAACTACTGCAATTATCACCTAACCCTCACATTATTGTGACAGAGAAGGTAAGACAGCCAATCTGAAGATCTGCCTATATATATTCTCGCCTTGCTTTGTGTTACTCTATAGGTTGAATGGTTTTTTTAGTTGATGATAGCTATACTACCCTTTTCTCAGTAAAGAATATTTCCTATTAAAGGCATGCGAAAATGTGTTATTTCAACTCTTAAGGCTTGACAAAGGAAGACAACCCCCTCTACTTATCCCTCATCTAAATTTGTTCCATTCAACCTCATATAAAAAGAAGTAAAATCTTTGCAAACATTAAAAAAGCAATTCATTTGTCATTCAATTTTGACAAATATTTAATGTGATATTAAATTAGCATTTTCTATAATATCTTAACATAAGTACAACATTACTTCAATATGTCGATGTAACTAACTAAAACCTCAAGGCAATTACTTCTATTATAAGAAACATAAAAATACTCCATTTTCAATATTGTTACACCTTCCATACCCAAGTGGAATTTGCTAAAACTATTATTTTGTCACGATGCTATGGTACTGTACATGATATCATACTAATTATGGGGTTTATTCAAAGCCATCTTCAGAATTTTGTTGATAGATACATGTTTTCAATTAAAATGTTAATACCTCCCTATTCATCACTCCACATTGGATTAGACAAAACACTAATGTTGTGTAATGTTATTATTTTGCATTAATATATTTTTTTATTAATGCATTTCCATTTGAACAATTACACTAACCATTTTTAATTCAAAGTTTGTATTTGATACATAGATGACCTGTTTGTACAATAAACTGATCATTGTATATGAAACCTATTTAAATCAAATACCTGCTCTCCCTTACAACAACAATTGTTTACCACTACACTCTAATTGGGATTATTCATACATAAGTTTAACAATAGTAGTCATACCTTACGGAAGTTTTGTTCCCCATGCAAGTCCGTCATAACACCATCAATACATCTATGTATACAAAAAACCCAGTACATGCATGAATTTTCAAACCCAATAGCTTAGAGGGCCAATTCTTGGAACTGATTGGAAGCAATAAGTCGTTCCCCATTAATTTTAATACGAAAAATTAATGTGTATTTCTATTCATATGTTTCCTCAAACTCTCGCACTTAAATGAATTGTATGGTAGACATTCTGTGTGCTACCTTCAAATGTAAATTGGAAAAAACATTTGGACGGCCCAGAAGTTTGCACGTTAGCTACCTTAACACCATAGAACTTCCTAGCTAATGTGATCACACAATTTAAAAAAACTGTCCAACTTAGACCGTGAATACTCAACCATAGAAGCAAACCTATATTCATTAGCTTGCTTTTACCTGAACCAATTCTCTTAGGTAAAGTGAATTGGACCTCATCAACTAAACTATATGAGGTCTGGATGTGATCTGAATAGTAACCATCTAACTTCTAGCACTCTTTCTGAGATGAAAGAGTTTTCCCTCCCCCAAACCATTATAATCGTTCCTACTTTCAATAGTCTACCCAGAATTCTTTCATATCCTTCTGAACTTGTACAATTTCTTGTGTCGTTACCAGATGGATAGGGCTTGGATGCATATTGAAGATAGGATGCGTTCCAACGAATATGCTGAGGGCATAAAAAAATTCATAGATATGGCGAAGGCCCATGCACCGGGGAGAGACTGCATTAGGTGTCCATGTAGGCGATGCCGAAATCGATCTTTCCATCCTATCTCTATGGTTGAGGATCATTTGTTCATTGTCGGGATAGATACATCTTATACGGAATGGATATTCCATGGCGAGGAGGAAACTTTGCAATACAACACATCGTCGGATGAAGAGGGTATTGATGACTATTCCTACAATGACTACATTGATGATGTCGACGAGATGTTAGATGACATCCGTGTTGGATCCTTCATGGACAATTCCTCTAGTCCAGAAGGAATTGCAGACCGAGTTCCCCAAGGACACACCGCTCATACTCCAATACCCCCTAACTTCGATGAGTTGCTAGATGATGCCAAAATGCCCCTCTATCCAAATTGTTCTAAGTTCTCAAAGCTATCATTCATAGTCAAGTTGCTTCATATAAAGACTGTTGGTGGTTGGACTGTGAAGTCGTTTGACATGGTTATCAAGCTGTTGCAAGCTGCATTTCCCATTTCCCTGCCTCATATAACGAGGCTCACCAATTACAACGTGGTTTAGGCTTTAGTTACAAAAAGATACATGTATGTCCAAATGATTGTGCCTTATTTTGGAAAGAGAATGCTGAGAAGGATAAGTGTCCTAAATGTAATGCATCTAGGTGGGCCTCAAGCACATCTACCCAACATAGGATACCCAAAAAAGTCCTCCGATATTTCCCTTTGAAGCCGCGGTTGCAACGGTTGTTTGTGTCAAAGAAGACTGCCCAAGTCATGAGGTGGCATAAAACAGAGCGTGTTGATGATACCACCTACATGAGACATCCGGCAGATTCACAGGTCTGGAAAGACTTTGATAGGAAGCATGCCTCATTTGCTGAAGATCCTCGTAATGTCAGACTTGGTTTAGCGAGTGATGGGTTCAACCCATTCAATAACATGTGCAAGTTGTATAGTATTTGGCCAGTGCTACTTGTGCCTTACAACTTGCCTCCTTGGTTATGCATGAAGGATTCGTACTTGATGATGTCTTTGTTAATCCCTGGACCAAAGGCACCGGGAAATGATATTGACATGTTCATGCGTCCACTAATATATGAGTTGATAGAATTATGGGAAGAGAGAGTTCGTACATATGATGCATACAAACGAGAATTCTTTGTATTGAGGGCGGCATTGCTCTGGACTATTAATGACTTCCCTGCATATGCTAATCTCTCTGGCTGGAGCACAAAGGGTAAGATGGCCTGCCCTACTTGTAATGCTGAAACAGATTCATTGTGGTTGGTTCATGGCCGAAAACACTGTTATATGGGCCATCGTCGTTGGTTGGAGGTAGATCATAGTTGGAGATAGAAAAAAAATGCTTTTAATGGTAAGGAGGAAAACCGACTCCAACCTAAATTGATCACAGGACATGCTTTATTGGAACAATTAAATGAGGTCTCAGATGTGCAGTTTGGTAAATCTACTTCAAAGAAGAGGAAACTTTTGCCCAATGAACTTAATTGGACAAAAAGAAGTATCTTCTTTGAGCTTCCATACTGGTTAGACTTGGGATTAAGACATAACTTGGACGTCATGCACATTGAGAAAAACATTTGTGATAATATGTTGGGAACTTTGATGGATATTGATGGCAAAAGTAAGGACACTGCCAATGTGCGTAGGGATTTGGAACATCTTGGACTAAGGAAAGAATTACATCTACAGCATGATGGTGATCGTACTTCTATGCAGTGTGCATGTTACGTGTTAAGTGCAACTGAGCGAAGGAGTCTTTGTGCTCGGTTGGCAAACGTCAAATTCCCTGATGGTTTTGCCTCAAATATTGCTCGGTGTGTCAACGTTAGTGACTGGAAAATAATGGGAATGAAGAGCCATGATTGTCATATCTTCATGCAATACTTGTTGCCGGTTGTAATTGGTGGGTTCCTACCTGCTAATGTGCGTCGAGCCCTAATAGAGTTGTGCTTGTTTTTCAAAGAATTATATTCTCGAACACTAGATAAAACAGTGTTGGAACGGCTTCAAAAAAATATCCCCATCATTCTCTGCAAACTGGAAATGATATTCCCACCTGCATTTTTTGATATCATGGTGCATCTTGCTATTCATCTACCAAACGAAGCGTTGCTAGCAGGAGCTGTTCAGTACAAGTGGATGTACCCCTTTGAGAGGTATAAGGGTAAGTTCAAGAGGTACGTTCGCAATAGAGCCCGTCCAGAAGGATCCATTGCTAAAGCATATGTTCACGTAGAGTGCTTGACATTTTGCTCTATGTACCTTAATGATATTGAGACTAGACATAACCGAGAGGAAAGGAACATTGATGTTGGTTTATGCTCCCAACATCCAAGTTTATCTGTTTTCTCCCAAAAGGTTCGCCCATTAGGTGGGGCAAAAATATCTGTATTACCTGATACTTTGTTGTCCAAGGCTGAGTGGTACGTGCTTAATAATTGCCCGGAGATTGAGCACTATATAGAGTAAGTGAACCCTCGTGATGTTATTAACTTGGAATTGTCTTTTATTACAAGTTTATAACTTAATGTCGATTATGGTTTTTGTAGTGACCATTATAACAAGATGAAGGAAGAGGGCTTGAGTAACTTCGAGCATAGGCACCAAAGTCAATTCCCATCATGGTTCAGAGCACGCGTAAGATGAACCCTTTTTTAAATATAAACAATACCCTTTAATGGAAAAGGAGCATGAACATGATTCTGAAGTCATTTGTCTAATTTCAATGTAGATTGCGAAGTTGCATGCAATGACTCCACCCGAGGTGACAGATGACATATATGCATTAGCATGTGGACCAGATCCACTGGTCGCATCATACCATGGCTGTATCATGAATAGAATTCGGTTTCACACGAAGAACCTCGAAACACGTCGACTCACCCAAAACAGTGGGGTTGTTGTTTATGGCAACCATCAAGGTAACCCTGTTGACTACTACGGCCAGTTGACGGAGGTCATAGAATTACGCTACATGGGTTGGCGTAAGTGCTTCTTGTTCAAATGTGATTGGTGGGACATTAGCGACAAGAGAAGAGGGATACAAGTTGGGGATCATTTCACAAGTGTCAATACTTCGAGGCAATGGTATAAAGATGAGCCTTTCGCCCTAGCCTCCCAAGCATTGCAAGTGTTTTACATTAAGGACCCAACTTTGGGGGGAAATTGGCATGCAGTACACAAGATATCAACTAGGAATGTTTACAATATTGGGCATAAATCATCAAAATTCCATGATGATGATGATGATGATTCATCCACTGTTGACGCAGAATACGATAGTGACACTGATGTTAGGAACTATGGTCCTGTTGATGAAAATGATCGATTTCTCAATCCATTGACCCGGGTCGGGGAAGAGCAATTACCAGTTGATCCATCAACCATATCTAGATCACAATTATCCTCAGGAAGTGATGATGAGGACACTGATAATGATGACGTGCAAAACAATGATTTTTGGATGGAGAACATAGATGACGGGGATAATGATGGTACTAAATATGACACTTGATTTCCATCAATAAACAGCATGCACTTGTGGAAAGAATTTTATTCTATATAAAATTTGTGAATGTGGTTGGTCACTTAACATCTAATTGCTTTCATTAAGTTAAAGAGTTCAGAGAGTTTAACTCGACCAGACGTGTATTTCAGTTGATTACAGCAGTACCTTATCACATATTCAACTTTCTTATTATGTTAAATATTAAGTAGTTCCATAAAAACTACTGTATATATTAGGGGATGAATTATATTGTGGCCTGACTTGGTGGAAATGATTATCCTTGCAGACAATGCGTGAGGTTACCTACTTGTGCCCTTCCATCTCCACACTTCAACAATGCATGTGTCAATGGAGTAGACAAATGATAATGTGGTTCAGCATGTGAGGTCATTTTGTTATTCAGTTGGTTTACAATATGCATTTAAGGCTGACTTTTGTGATATATTAAATGCTCATGTTACACTAATTTGCATATTATGTGGTGATGCATTTGGTTTGTTTTGGTTGATCTGCCTGTTTATGACGTACCTGATATTGAACTATAAGGAATCTGTACTCTAATTATGGTACCTATGTAACAGTATATTTCATGTACTGAAAACTGTTTAGCTTTCTGCCCAGGATATTTAGTTGATATATGGTTGTGGTTAAGTAGTGTGTAGTGGCAGTTTGCATGAGCTTCGATTGGTTTTGATGTTATATCACCTAAAATTCAACTACTAAAATGTTAATTTACCTATTGGTATGGGTGTTACAGGTAAATTAACATACATGTATTTCAATTCTCCTTAATATAGCCCCACTTTGTCCCAGTAGTTAGCAATATTGGCAGAGGATCTGTTGGGGTAGCTAAATTATATGAATCATTCTGCTGCATTGAGTTAATTAATGTGATACAACGCAGAAGGGATTAGTTACATTAATCCCTGCTGATGTAACTAGGCAAACACTTTAATTTACACCTTGGAATATGATTACCCCGGTGTCATGAATGGCTTATGGGGAGCAGCCAAATACAAATATGATAGAAAGAATGTCAACACCCAACTAACAAGAAAGAGACTCCTATTAATCATCATCCTATATAGTTCACCATACACCAGCCACTCAATCAAACATATATAAAGGACCAGCAATAACCCACTTACTCTAGTCACTTATTGTCAGCCAAGGATGCAATGACAGTGCCGGTTATTAGGTTGTCCAATTGAAAGTGAAACAGATTAAAATTTTACATCTTGATGCAGTTTTATAGGATAACAAAGGGAAGCCAGCTTCCAAGATATAAGGGCCTAGCTATGGACCAAGATGTAAGGGCCTAGCTATGGACCAAGATGTAAGGGCCTATTTATGCAAGTATTTCAAAAAACAGACATAATGGTCTTCACGTATGCATATATAAACAACACATCTTCTGAAATTGTTTAGGGTATAATTTATAAGCAAAATGGATTAGATTGAATTGTCAATGTGCCAAGAGAACCTCGACTTTGTATGCCACTCTTCTTCCACATGCAAGTAAATATCTATATAATTCAACCTCATATAGAGTCAAAAGTGTGGAAGAAGAGTGGCATGAAACGTCAAAAGCAATAAGGACGCGTGGAAGTTGATAATGGGGTTCAGAATATGTGCTGAAGTCAGGTGCCTTGGATAGGATGATGTTTGAGGAATTTAATATCAGCACAATTTGGACAATGATTAAACATATGCATATTTGGGCAAATATCTTAACGGCATATTTGTTGTAAGTATGACATATTCAAACACTGATTTGCAGAATGGAATATAATCCAAATGATTATGTAGTCACAGGTGTTAAACACATATATCATATAATAGTTAAGAACACTCCTAACAAATATTCACGTATGGACGTCATTCTGTTTATAACTAAAAGTGCATGAAGCAAGGTATATATGGCACATTATATACCACCAATGCCAAAGCAGAGCATCATATATAAAATTCAAGAATGGTTCAGCATAATTGTAAATGAACAAATGATTTATGGAATAAGGCTGAATTGGAACTGTGAAACAATTAATTTGGCAGAGTGATATAATTTTGTAGAGAGGCTAGTATGAATATTCTAAGCTGAACATTAGTAAAAGTGCATGAAAGGGAGGTTACTAAGTATGCATAAAACAATACACTGTACGATGAAGAAGAACATTGGTTTGGCTTTTGATGCAAATAAGATATGAATAACAATTACATCCACAAACAATATTGCAGTGGCAATAAACTTTGTACAGAATGTTGGGCAAGAAAAGTACTTGTTTTAAAGGACATAATATCCCAGTAAATGTTGGAGGTAATGATCCAATCATCATTTCCATTTCAACATAAATGATAATGATGCCGAGGAGTTTTTAATAGGTGAACTTTAAGCTAGATTTGTTCAGTATATTCCTCAGATTATATAGCAGCGTTATTAACTTAGGAATGGCCAACAAAACTTATATTGATAAGTTTTTAAAGAATTAAGAAGGGATTTCTGCAATGCCCTAATGCTTATGTTTCCACTGTATACAAGAGAATGGCCAACGTAATCAATCCTTTAACATTGTATACACAGAGATCATGAACGTAATCAAACCATATGCAAATAATAGGGCAAGACTATATAATCAATGGGGCATGCGTAAACAAGAACACAAGTAAGAGTTTAGAATGTTATTCGTGTTCAGGCTTGTATTTATAATGGGAAAATGGAAACTATTGTTACCATTATGCATATAGTGTCCAAAACATTAGGCCCAATTCATGTTAATTGGGTTCTACTATGGTACAAATGTGAAATGGACCATGCAAGAGTACATTCCCATAATGTCTGTACACGTGGGCCACAATTGGCATGCAAAAAGCCCTTAACATTTGAATGACAAATGTTGAGGGCTGGGATGCATGTGGCATGCATTACTTACACGTATGTGGCCCATGTGTCCCCTACATACTAGCTAGGTTACAAATAAGATATTAATTACAAATGAAAACTTTCTCCATTACACGTATGGGTTTTTTTGTTAACAAAAACATGTACAAATAGCCCAAGAGAAAATCCTGAAGCACATTAACATGGATTAGAAATAAATAAAACTATTACATAGTCTCAAACCAATTGATGAGTTGCTAGAGGCGGGAATTCAGCTTCCAAAAAAATTAACAAAACCCGTGCCACACTTTTTAGCTGAAGTGACAGCTGCCCAGTTACATCACAGCTTCGTGGGTACCAAAGGGTTGTCAAATAAAAACCTATTGAGAACTTTCAGTCTTGGCTGAAGAATGAAGCACCGAGAAGAGGGTAGTGTTTGAAAGCATAATCCCAAAAGCCATTGGTTTTGCACGGGATCAGATTTCCAAACCTGCAGTTTAAGGTCGTGTTCATTCAGTGTGACAAGAGGATTACCAGAACATACCCAAGAACAGGTACATAGTTACACTCAGCCCAGCCTTATTTTGTATGGATGATTCCTGATTTTCCTGTTTATAGCTATGTAAGTTTTCCTGTGTTAAAAGAAGGGATTTTTCTAAACATACATAGATCTGTGAGGAGATCTGAATGTAAAAACAATTACACAAACTGGAAACTCTAATATGGTTTGATATTTAACACAGGAATAACTTTTCCTGCTGGGGTATCCATTTTATAACAATGAAATTGAAAAAGACAGCAGCTTTCTTTTATCTACTGTAAAAATGTTGTTGATAGAAGGTATAGAGTAGGGTGGTAGAAACCTTTTCAACAAAATCATGGCATTTCCCTTCCAATCTGGCCCTTAACTTAGGAATGACAAATCTACTTTGCCAAAAGGTTAGGACATCTTCAATAACAAATATGCATTGTAAGCATATTTGATAAAGGCAAAGAGTATAGCATTTGCTTAGCAGGAGCGGTTGAAACTGATGATACAAAAGTGTTTATGAAGCTGAACTTTGTAAAACTTGACACCAATAATAACAGTTTAAGGTTTTTCCTAAATATTGCAACCATATTTAGGAAAAACCTTAAAAGCTTTAGGAGGCAGTTGGATGAATGATGGTACCCAAATGGTTGGTAAAGAACAGAAGATTAATACTAAGAATGAAATCGGTCAACAATAAAAATTTTAATTGGTGACTATAACCTCACTCAAAACGCATTTCAAAAAGAACAAAAAAATTAAAATAAAATAAAAAAAGGTAGCATGCACCCAAAAAAGGTCCAAGATACCTGAGTTGAGATATGGTCTATGACACTAAAGAATATTTTTACAATTTCACTACTAAGAACTTTCTGCCCACTAATGGTATAATTTGGAAACATATGATAGAAAGCATGAACCTCCACGAGTTGGTAGTCATTCACAATCTCAGATACTTAAGCAAGGATACCAATGCTGGTAATAATTGGAAAAAACTATTAATAATTCCAAAAATAGAAGCATGGCTGATTAGTAGCCAAATCTGAAGACATTAGGGAAACATTGGGACATGTGCCGTCTGACTAACCCAATTAAAAACTATAACCAGAACCTACTGATTGAGCCATCACCTACCCGAAATAAACTTGTTCCTAACAAAATAATAGGTACAAGCTTCTAATAAATTTCACAACAACTGTGATTGTAAATGTAGCATGCTTTGTATTAATTCAATTTAATGATGTTTGACTCATTTAACATTATAATAGAATACCTTATAAGATAATCTGTTTGGATCACTTTCAATATTGAACAATATGTTGAAATTTTGCTGAAAGAAATTGTTAATATGCTATGGTAAAGTGTTTCAGCATTCCTATATTGAAGTGCAATAAATACTTAGATGTATTTTCTGTTACATTTTTCCCAGTCATTTAAATGTTATCGTATGTAATTGTTGGTCATTGCAAATAGAAGTGTATAAAAGTACGAAAAAACTAAACTATAACAAGTTTGATAGTGGCAAAAACTGCACTAACCATGGGTTATGAGACAGCTTGCATTGATGAAATGATTTTGTAATTACAGTCAATTAAGCTAATGGTTTGGATTGTAAAAAATTCACGTCGGGCACGACTACCCCGAGGGCCATCTCGGATAGCATGCAGCCCAACCGAAGAAGTTCCAGCAGTGCTGCGTCCAACACGGGGAGTAAGGGATAAGGAGGATCCCATAGTTGATGCTGCACCAAAAGTAGTGCAACCAGTGGCTATAGAGGACGTAAACAACACTGTAGAACAAACAAGAAATGGGGGGGGAGACGTGACAGGTTTGGCATTTTGTAGCCTTAATTTATCAAGAAAGTCCTTGCACTGTTATTGCTAGTTATAATGAATACTCAATGATGAATGTTAACCTGTAATAAATTAATAAGAGTTTTATTACAGGTCCATCCATAAAAAGAGGACGGAGGGGACGATCCCAAGGGCCATGTAGGACTTCATCAAGCCAAATTGATGAAGTTCCAGTAGTGTTGTCCCCCATAGTTGATGCCACACCAGATTTAGTAACACAAGTGGGTGTAGAGGAGGTAATGCAACCTGTAGAACAGTTTGGAAATGATGGGGGAGACATCAGAGGTTAGGCCCGTTTCTATAATATAGCAGAAAGAATGACATTTGAAGTTTATGCTATTTAATATTGCATAGTCAAATATGCTTGTTGCTCAGTACATAATAATTTGCCACGTTGATTACAGGTCCACCCCTAAAAAGTGGACGTCGGGGACGATTACCCCGAGGGCCACCTCGGATAGCAGCAAGCCAAAATGCCGAAGTTTCAGATGTGCTGCCTCCGAGAAGGGGCCAAAGGGATGAGGAGGATCCCATAGTTGATGCTACACCAGAAGCAGTAACAGAAGGTTGTGTAGAGGATGCAATGCATGTTGTAGAACAAGAAGGAAATGAGGGGGGAGACATCACAGGTTTGGCATTTTCAAGTCTTATATATGTAGAAAGAAAGACTTTGGGATTTAATTGAGTGTGCCTTGTATAATGCCAGATTCCTAACGCTTGCTGATAACTACATTGTAATAACACTTATATTATAGGTCCACCCATAAAAAAACGAGGCAGAGGGCCTGCAAAGGGTACAACATTTGAACAGCTACGGAAGTTGGGCAAGATCCCTGTAAATATAAAGGATGGGCACAGGGGTCCATCATGCGAACATGCCAATGTATTCAGTAGTCGAGTGAGTTGGATAGTGAAAGTACATGCAGATATGAGGAATGCTAGCTGAAGTGTGGTTCCCGACAAGCACAAGCATGAGCTTATCAATCGTGTTAGAGTAAGGGTTACCCAAAATGTGCAGTTTCACAAAGTTTGAGTTAATTTTCTGTTTAATGTATGTTTTTTAGAGTAGCAACAACCATGTGATATGATGTTGGTGCATGTGCAAGCAGATTTCATTTTGGATTGGACCAAGGAAAACCAGCGCGAAGCTGTGGTAAACGCACTTGCTGACAAGTACAACGCATACCATTACGAACTACACAAGCACTACAAGAAATATGGATCACACGAGGAGGCACTAACTGGTCGAAAATCGTCAGTGGAGCCACATGTTTAGGAGTGGCTATGTTCAAGGTGGGCCAGCAGCTCATTCAAGCTACAACCTGAGTTGTATTGATGGGGGGGAAGTTGGGATTTTGAGTATTTAGAATAAATCTGCCTATAATACCTGATTGTCTAATAGATGTTTTTGTATGTGTTAGTTGATTAATGTACTGTAAGCTGTGTCAGAGCATTTAATTTATTTATTGTGAATTATTTCAGGAACAGTCGAATAGAAACACTAATAATAGGAAAAAACAGAAGGTTAAGCATACAGGGGGAAGGAAATCCTTTGTCAGGATATTGGAAGAGAAAGTAAGACAAACTTTCATTAAAATAGGTTGTGTAATGAGTAAATCCGTACTTGAGCTAAAATTAACATAATTTTGTTCATGAAGAGTGGGGAGGCACCGAATATGATAGCATTTTACAAAGAAACACATTGGTCAAGGGAGAAGGGTAAATGGATCAATGCAGCAGCTGAACATAATTATGTGAGTTAACTTATCCTGTGTTATTTTCAGTTAATTAATCCTTTGATTCATCATAGACTGAAATGTTTGAATAATTTTGTTTGTGAAAATTTAGAATCTTATGATAGAGCGGTTGAATGAGAAAGAATCAGAAGAAGATGGCGATGAAGCTGCAACCGAGGTTTTCAAAGAGGTGTTAGGATTCAAATCAGGCTATGCACAAGGGCTAGGCCACTCAGTCATTCCAGATCCCAGCCCTTCGCTGAAAAAGAACAAGGCATTTATACGTTTAGCCGAGGAGAATGAAAGGATCAAGAATAGTGCAGACAATTACAAGACACAACTAGAGAGAATTTTGGGTGATATGGCTGCTCTGCGTCATGCTTTTTCTGAGCATGACAAACAACTGAATATGATATCATCACAGTTGGGGACAAGTAGGGAGTCTCAACAAGAGACTCAAGGAGATGCTTAGGCATCTCTAAGTTGGTTCTAACTTTTTTGGATCGCAAAAGTTTTGGGATATTTTGTGTTTTGTGTTCCCCATAGGGAGATGGCAGTTTAACAGAAAAATGCCAACTTTTTTTATGGGTTCTATGGGAAGGTTGGGGTATTTTGGCTTATGAAAGGGTCGGGTGGCAATAGCATTTTATTCTAATTATTTTGTGTTTACTCTATATATAACTATTAAGTCTAGTTGGAAGTAGCTTTTCCAGGTTTGGTGATACTCACGCAACAGGAATTTTTTTGAGAATGTGAGTCAGTCACTTTCATATCTGATCTTATTACCTACTGGTTTGTAGCGCAGTTTTGAAAAGCTAATTATCTGACTCAAGAAACATATCCGGGAAGTTGAACTTCTTTGTTTTTTTTTTTTTTTTGCAGGGTTACAATGGTTGAGCATTAAGGTTGCCTCCATTAGGGTTAAAAAACACTCCAGTTATGTGATGGAAGGCAACTGAAGGGTCACAGTTGAAATGGCAATGACCAAAAATGGAATCTATCAACATATTACTGGATATGAGCAAAATGGTTATGTGCCGGTAAATATAGTCTTTCCGATAACTAGTGTTTATTGAATTCATGTTATTATCGAGATGTTATACCTATCTCTTCATGCATAAAAACGGTTTGTTTGTAATATGTGAATAGATCCATACTTGACTGGGCTATTTGGGAGAATAAATAGCTGGATGCAAACAAAGGCACACTAATTTTATTGATCATAGCTGTCGCCAAGTGTACAAAAATATACACATGGCTGGCAGTGTAATTCCAAACAATGTTTTTCATAATTCTTCTATCATACATCTTCACATCTGGATTATAATAAGATGGCAATGTGCTGAAATGAATTATAATTAAAATTACCATCATGAACTGGTGGTAATCTGTTTTTGTTAAAGTTAAAATGAGGATTGTGCAGAACCTAGGAAGTTTTGATAACTGAGGGTGAAAATACAGCATTCTCCTAGATTAGGCAATGGTAGATGATTGTAAGTTATATATTTAATAACTTAGATATCAATCATTGGAGTTCTGTATGTGACGCCCCCAACTCCCAGGTACGGCCACGTGGAAGTCGAGACGTCGGGACGATGACAACACGGTCACCCATCCCATCGCCAAGTGTCCAAAGTGTGTGTACAAGCGGAATGTGTACAAATAAAAACACGCAGCGGGTAGATAAGTCATAAACTAAGTACCAGAATTTTCTCAGTTAAATACAAACCAGTTCAAAACATACATACTAAAATATTACAAGTTCAACATCGTTTCAAATCCAAATACACATAAATAAAAACATCGCCAAATATAATATAATTAAAGACTGTCCAGCTACTCCTCCGGCGGAGCCGCCTCTTCGGGCTCAGCCTCCTCCTCATCCAGATCTGCATCAAAATCTACGGTACCAAAAATGGTACCGCAGGTAAGTAAAATCCAAATAACGCAAGATATAAACATATTAAAACCCAAACAATATGCATGAAGTATGCCCAATGCACATGTCCCCAAAACCATATTTTTCCACACACGCTAAAAGTCCCATTTGGCCCAAAACCTTTCCTTTAAATCATATCTCGCCATTATCTCACATAATGGCCAAAAATCAATCTCAAATCATTTTTCCATTTTTTCCTTAATCGAATGCACCATGACCTCCCCTAGGGGTCATCCGCAAGCCCTGGCTTCATAACAAGCGATGTCCAGTTCCGCGCCTCTCGTGCATACGTAGCCAAACATCCTCTAGCCCCTGCCAGCAAAGGGGCCACGGAGTCGGTGAGTAGGGCGATGCCCGGTTCCGCGCCTCTCATGCGTACGTAGCCAAACACCCCCTAGTCCCGCTCCCGTCGTCGCCCAGCGACAACTCAGGGGACGTCACTCAGTATATTACGCTCCCGAGTGACCAGAGGAGTTCCACTGAGATAATAACCCATCCCGGCTTGGGCTCATGAGACACACGCACCCAAAAATCCGTTTACACATGTAACACCATTTTTTAATAAAACGCGCATGATCATGTATGCTCAATGCCATGCAATTAAAATCACATAAAATAACCAACCCAACCCGAACATCACAAACAACCAACAAACAGCTCCGTCCTCAATTCCAACCGACCCCCGAACTCCTCGGACTCAGTCCGGAATCAACAAACCAGCTAGATGACAAAATAAATTATTGTAAAGGAAATAATATATTAAATCTAAAACGAAGCTTGGGAAAATACTTACAGCGCTATATATGATTTTTAGAAGGTTCGGCGCGCGGCAAACGATGAGCGGAAAGCAACGTAACAGTGCAAATGCACTGTAGCCGTGGGTCGCAAAATACCCACTTTTCAACGGGGACAACCCAAGACACCAAATTGATAGGGAATGGTCTAGGGATGTTTATGAAGCTAGTGGAAGTGAGTTTTGGCTGTGGGTGGCCGTGGAAACGGCGATGGAGGGCAAAAACGGCCAAATCGGAGTTGAGCTCGTGAGAGCTGCTCCGGCGAGGGATCTAGGCCGGAAATGGGTGGGTTAGGTCGTCAAGAGGTAGGGGAAGAAGTGGTGAAAAGATGGTGGCCGGAGGTGGTGCGACGGCGCCAGAAACGGTGAAAAACCGTGCGGCTTAGATGTGCTTTTCCGGCCAAACGGCGGCACGGTTGGGGGAGATCTTTGGTGGGGTGGTGCGCCGGAGGGAGGGGAAGATTTCTGGGTGGGTGGTGTAGGCCACGCCGCCGGCAAGCGGCGGTTCTGGGCGGAGGAAGAATTCAGCAACAGGGGCGAAAATAGGGCAGGGGCAACAACTTCGAGCCGTTCGTGGCGGCTAACGGTGGGTCCGATGGCTCTGAAAATTGGTAGGGATGTAGTCTGATGGGAGGGGAAGAGAATGGCGAGGGTGGTGTACGACACATCCACCGGACGGCAGAGAAACGGCCAGTCAAAGTGGGCTAGGCGGAAGAGGAAAAAGAGAAGGGAGAGAGAGAGAATCGCGTGCACGGGAGGAAAAGGAAGAAGAAGAAAGAAAGAAAAAAGAAAGAAAAAAGAAAAAGGGAAAGAAAAAGAAAAGAAAAAAAGAAAAAAAGGAAAAGAAAAGATGAAGGAAAGAAATGAGGTCCAGTCCTCACTTCCGGAAGTCCAACGACTGATCCCACAAAGATAATTTTAAAAGCGATAAAACCAAGAAAATATTTTAAACACATCATAAAGCTAAAATACATTAAATAACTAGTGAAAACCAACTATTAAATTTTAAATCCAAAAAAACAATTTAAAATAACTTAAACAACAATTTTAAACTCAACAGCGAATAAAATCCAATTGAAATCCGATTATTTAAAATACAAGCACTATAATATTAATTAAATTAAAATATTCCTTCAGTGAAAATATACGTAAAAACGGGGTGTCACACTGTACCTTCAAGATTGTGGGACAGGAAAAGAAGAGGGAAAATCATACTGCAGGCACCATTTGTTGGAGAGTTGGGATACAATTGTTTAGTTGTTAATATACAAGAAAATGTCTGGTCAGGAGTCGAATCTAATGGTGTTAGACACAGCCAAGCCTAAAGGATTTTTGTTACTTAGGTCAGTTACCAGGGTGTTTATCTAATGAAATATTGTCAAATGAGAAGTATATAGGATATGAGGGAGAAAAAGGACAAGAAAACATGTTTAGAATTATTGGTCAAATCTGAAAATGGATTGGTTGCTTGTTGGGTATTGTGATAGGAACCAAAAGAATGAAGTTTTCAATGGGGTGGAGCTTATGTTCACGAGCACTTGTATAATTGTAACATTGTGTCAAAATTAATTGTTGAGTATGGTATGTTCTGAGTTGGCCTTTACACAACACGCACATACATTGAGGGTGAGAGATTTGAATGTCTAGCTTATATATGGCATCTACATTGTGGTGTACTTTAATGTATACTATGTTTACAGGAGGTGACATAGCAGGATCATAGAAATTTGACATTTTCTAAGGAAAAAATGTATTGGCTGGAGTTGGTAATATAAACTCAGTTTTATTTTCCCTGAGTTGTTATGGAAAATTCATTCAATATTGTAGGTTTCCAGTCTTTAACTTTATGTATGTACTACCATATACATGCATGAGGTCCAAATATTGTAAATCCCGGGGTAGTATATATTATACTAAGATGTATATATATATACACCACAATAGCTATGGCTAGGTTGCATTCTTTGAGATTTGTTGAAGAAATGTGAATCTAAGCTTATTGATAGCTAAGTCTAGTCTATTTGTACTATGTTTATTCAGGTTCTTCTCAAGTATCTGAAATGTGTGGACAAGAGGAAACAAGGTCATTTGTTCAGCTGGGAAGATCAGGTTCACAAGAATGTTGATGATGCTATTATGGAAGATTATTTTGAGCCAAGTTGTGTGAGGGGGAAAGTAAATATAATTGTAATATGGGTTCAAGTTTCTCTAGTATGGAATGTAGTATAACCATGCTGATCACGGCCCTCTAGTCCTTCCCATTTGGTAAACATTTTGTAATGTATTTCCAACATGTTGTAAATGGACAGTGGAATAGTAAGAATGTTGTAAATGTTGAATTATGGGATTGTGTTATTTGTATATATCTGACTGTATTTGTAGTATATGTGCCATATATCTCACCAAATTGAAGTAGAAGAAACAGGTTTTTATGAAAAGTTTGGTACAAATTGTTGCGAAATGTACAGGCTTTCAATTCCATTATCTACGGGACATGTTACCTCTTAATTAGTGGCACATATAATGTTTACACTTTTACCCAGGGAACAACATTGGTGGAAAAAGATAATCTTGTTTATTATAAATTAAAGCTATTTCCCACGAAGAACTTCCATGTAAATTAATTACTTCTGATATGGCAAATTTCTGGACATATTTATAATATCCTAATTCCCGACGTACACATACTCGTGGAGATTATCTTTTTCTCCACGAGTATCGTGAGTGGCAAAAAATGAAAATCTGAAAATATTAATTCATATTTTCTACGAGTTTTATTCATGGCCTTTGCATATTTTCCACCCAGAATTTTGGTAGGGAAAAAACATACGACATGTAGTACAGACGTGAGGGTCCAAAAATTACCCACGGATAGTGTTCGTGGGTAATACTAATAACCACAAACTTCTCTCATGGGAAGTATCCAATTCCCATGAGCCATTAATAAATTGAATTGCCTTTTGCCACGAGTTCGTGAAGGCTATTGTCACAGAATGCATCGCGAATAAAAGTATCTATTTGCCACGAAGTAAAGTTTTCGTGGGATTTAATACCTTTTTCGGCAACTTATATGCCACGAACTTCCCACGAGAGAATTTTGTGAGGACAGCATTTTTCCCACGAAATACATAGTTTTGCCCACAACATACCTTTTTGGGAAAAAACGCTTTTTCTTGTAGTGTATTCAATTATAGAATTAGATATGAATTGAGGAGTCAAGGATATGAGGAGAGAAAAGGTTGGGTTAGAGCAGCATGATCTTATGTACCCCGCCATTCTTGAAAGGCTTGGCTCAAACTATATATACTCAAAAAATTTGACTCATGATTAGGTAGCAAAGAACTCGTTCAAACTTCCTGATTGACCTAACGATCCAGGAAAAACAAAACCTAAGATTACTATAAATTGATAAATGATTATGATGATACAAATACATCCATGTGTGTGTTTCATGTAATGATTTAGTAATGAGCTGAACTATAACCAGACATTTAGGAGTCTTGTTATGCTGAACTAAAGGGGTTAATATTGAAGCAACCTTTTTGCTTAGATTAGCGTTGTGCTCATGATCACTAATCTGAATTTCATGTAGAAAAATAGTTGAGATGGAAAGTGACCTATACCCTATTATTGATAAGTATTGATATTCTTTTGAATATCAGTGTATTCCTAATTGCTTCTCAAATATCATATGAACTTTATAGATATTTGCCACTAAACTACGTACATTCCTTTCTAAAACTCTTTTGAATTGAATTTAAAGGGGAGATAGAGATAAGCAATTGTGCTAGGTTTGTGGTGATCATATGGGTTTTTGTGGTGCTCATACTTACTCAAAGCTACACTGCAAGTTTGACGTCCCTCCTAACAGTTCAACAGCTACAACCAACAGTTATTGATGTCAACTAGCTTATTAAGAATGAGGAGAAGGTTGGCTACGAAAAAGATTCATTTGTTTTGGGAATTCTAAAAGAAATGAACTTTAAGGATTTTCAACTAAAGTAATATAATTCTACAGATGAATGTGATGAACTTTTGTCTAAAGGAAGTGCAAATGGTGGTATAGCTGCTGCTTTTGATGAAATCCCCTATATGAAGTTACTTGTAGGAAAATATTTCTCCAAGTACACCATGGTTTCATCAGTATACAGAACTACTAGATTTGGCTTTGTAAGATCATCACTCATTTGTTATTATATGCTTCTTTTTTTAGGTCATGTAGTTTCTCAAGTAGATTTCCTTTGTAATTTTGTCATGACTTGCAGGTATTCCCAAAAGGTTCCTCCCTTGTTGCAAATATTTCAAGGCAAATCTTAAATGTGACTGAAGGGGAGAAAATGAAAGAGATTGAAAGTGCTTGGTTAGAGGAAAACACCAATTGTCCAGACCCCAACACCCCCATGTTCTTCCCCCAGTCTCAGCGTTGCTAGCTTTTGGGGCCTATTCCTCATTGCTGGGGTTGCTTCCTTGTTAGTTCTCATTTTCTCCATGTCTATGTTCCTTTAGAAGGAAAGGCAGCACATCTTCATACCCTCAAATCCAAAAGATGACTTGATCTAGAGAAGAATTATTCGTATGTTTAGAAAGTTTGACAAAAAGGACCTTAGTTCGCATACACTTAGAAAGAAAACAATGTCTTTCAAAAACATTAAAAGTAGTACTCATGGTATACATGCAAATGATGTCTCGACAAGGATCCAATGTTCGCCAAGTCCATCAAACATAACAGTAATAACAGAACCCATTATGGATGCTTGGAATTTCATGATTCCGGTATGTCTTCCAGAGAATACTTTGATTCCAGTACAAACATCGGTCAGACATCTCAACTAGCACCACCAGTACCAAGTGAGCTCATCAGGAATCAAAATCTAGATCAGGGACCAAGAACCTCAGAAATTGAGCATAAAAACACCTAAACATGCGTTTTGCACTCTTATTTGATTTTGTCCTTCCCCAAGCATCAATGTAGGTCAGCCCCTGTACGTAAGCATTTTATTATATAGATGTATTGTTCTATGCTAGAATCCTTGCACTCAAGACAAGTGAAAAACACATTGCCAAAACCCCATGTAATCCCAGATTCATCATATAATTGTGAACTTCTTGTACTTCCTTATGCATAAGTCTAAGATCAACATAAGAATTTTAGCCCCATTTCCATATGGTACCCAAGATTGCATAGGTGATTGATCCCCAACAGATCAAGTACTTTAACATGAACTTGAAGATCAAAAATCAACCATTTTTCCAGTAGTTTAAAAGAGAAATAATTTGTACAATTTTTAAATAGACAAACCCTTGTAAAAAAGTGAACTCCATTTAAAAAACATGTAAAAAAATACTATTTTTTATTAATGAGATTCACCTTTTACAAAAAAAACTTTATGAAATTTATCAATTTGAGACTTATATCTACTATTACTTTCTTTTTAGAAAGCACTAAAAGCTGGAGGCCTAATGAACTCTCAAAATGTAGAGAAAAATGATGCATTGTTTGCACTGTTAGTGTTTGAAAATTGCCCTTTGTGTGGTTGCCTTTTCCTTTTGTTTACCTTCTGTTTTTGTTTGCCAGAAACATCTATAAGCATGCATTTTCTTTTATAATATTCATATGTGGTGTTGATGGGAAGCTCTGCCCTCCCTCTTTCTTTATTCTGTAACAAGAAACCAGCTTTAAATCCTCTGAAAGTGAACCAACAATCTGCTCAACAAACTCTCTATTCATCTATTATGTGGTTGTCGTCTTTGGCACTGGAGAAGCCGTCGTCGTCGTCTTTGGCAGCCATGGGGGATGGGGGTCGTCGATGGAGAAGATAATAGGAGGCCCAAAAATTGTTGAAGGAGAAAAGCCTCAGAGGAAGTCTAGTGGGAAACCATAACTGGGAAGGGGAGAGGAGGCCTCTGCACTTGTGGAACCGAAACGACGTTGTTGTAATAATGCTAAGTTAGATGCGATGCCACGGGGTTTCCCCCGCTCGGTTGCATCAATCATTTTTGTAATTATAACTAGACAAGTCAAACGTACACCACATGAGAAGACGACGTCCCTACTGATCAAGACATGCAGTTTTTCAAGTCAATGTTTTATGTGTTTGGGTGTTGAGAGTATCTGATCATACTTTATTATTATTTATTATTTTATTATTATTTTTTACTTATTTTTATTATTATTTATTATTTTTTACTACTATTTAATATTTTTTTTTCACTTATTTTTTATTACTATTCATTATTTTTTTACTACTATTATTAGATGACATTCCTACTGATGATCAAGACAGTGCACAACTCATAGTTTTTCAAGTCAAAGTGATGTGATCGTTTGCCTGCCGGCACCTATGATTTCAATATGGTATATAATATTAGAGAAATGATAAAAATAACTACCCATTTATAATTTCTCTATAACCTTCCAAAAAAATAATTATTTTTTAAATATTTATTTTAATTTTGATTTTGATTTGTTGTATTTGAAATTTTAAAAAAAATATTATTTTATTGATAAGTTATAAATAAATTGTAGATAAATTGTAAGGCTATCATCTCCCATAATATTATAACTTCAAAGATGTTATAAACATTTGTATAATCATACATAGTCACTAATTAAGACCATTGAACCATCAATTAAGACCAATGTGTAGCCACTAATTAAGACCATTGAGCTATTAATTAAGACCTGTATTTAGCCATCAATGGAGACTTAAGCTATACCTACCCCTTTGTACTCCTATATATATGGGTATCATTCCCTTGTATATGCATCAAGTTTTGCATTGAAGAACAACTCTTTCTCTTGCAATTTCTTCTTTGTCTCTCTCTCTCTTTGTCTTTCACTCTCTCTCTTTTCATTAGTTTCATAACTCGTTATCAGCACGAGGTTCTGTTGATTCTGAAGCTAGTGGTCTTCTACTTCAAGTAAGTTTTTCAATATATTATTTGCAATCCCCAAGGTGAGTATTAAAGATTATATTCATTATTATTACTTGATTAAATTCTATGTTTATTCACATAGTTTATATACAAGTTCTATTTATTTTTTATACTTGTTATGAATTATTGATGATAAGATTCATCTTGAAATAGAAATTGAGCATCCCTGAAGGATCGCTCTAAACCAATAATTTTATTGAGTATCTCATAATAAAAGATCTATTGATTCTATGAGATAGTTTAAATGAGTGATACGTGTACCAAAAGCTTATTATGATTAATGCACCTGAAGTTGCATAATTGAAATTGTGTAGAGAAAAGCCACTAAAGAATATATGTTTAAAATAAACGCTTCGAATGTGCTCCTGAAATAGCAATATCGAGTGTAAAAGTTCACAATATATTCTAAATTTATATCTGGTCTTCTAGTGGCTAAACAAAATAATGAGATTTTGTTAAGAAATCATTAGTCACGTCCTACTAGTTCCACATCATTCCCTGAAGTGAATGGTATTGGATTTATATCATTATCATAATAGAATGATGCATTGTTTTCAAAGAAACCAAGAGATTAGACGTGGTGATGAATATCTTTATAATACTTCTATGATTTCGAGCCGGAAACTCGTATTGCAAAAATTATCAGCTTTCTCTTTGAGATGATATTATATAACTATTGAATCAAATATTATGATGCATCAAAAATGATATGATTCAAAATATTTGTATGTTTTTTATGATTATCTTGATTATCCGAAATCAATTACGATAAGTCGAATAATTTTCATATGAACGTCTATAAAAGAACCAGAAGATTCTTTTATTATAAAGTCTTCTCACCATGAGCGGAAAGAAAAATTTGCTAGAAGCAAATAAAATGAAATAATTCAATGTTATCTTGATTATCATAGGTGAACTGGAAGTTCAGATGATAATTAATTTATGGATGCAATAAGATAAAAATGTCTCATATTCTAGCTGCTAAAATCCCAGTGTGGATTGAAGTCCTCGTAAGACAATTAAGAAATTTAGCAGTCTAATGAACATAAGACATGTCTAAAAGCGTGTGAGACCTATTGATACAAATGATAAAGCATCCCGAAAGAGAAAAGCACAAAGAAAAGAAATTGGTGTTTTTGAAGAGGTCGTACCCACAAAACAAGCAATAAGATCCATTCAAACTTTCTATACAAAATTCTCTCATAATAAAAAACTCCTGAAGAGTATAATACTCCTGAAGAGTACCTCATGAAGAGAATTTTAATGAAATGACTTCCCTTGAAGAGGGACTGGTACCTGAAAATAACGAGATCTCGATACATTTCATGAGTAATGGAGAAATTCTGTATAGAAATAAAACCGTTGTCGACAACGTATTTTCATATAAGATAGCACTTGACATTACCAGAAGTAATGAAGAAAATGAGCCAAGAACTGTCGAATAATACCGACGTAAAAATATTGGCCAAAATAGAAAGAAACAATTCTTGCAGAATTGATATCACTAGTAAAATGTGATATATATGGACTTGTAGTCCAAACACCTAAAAGGTGATACTTGTTAAATATCAGTGGGTATTTGTATAAAGGAAATGAAAATGTGATATATAACTCACGAGTTGGTTTCTCGCAGAAATAATATTGATATGCTTTTGAAGTGGATGAAATTATATTGAGGTTTTTATTAGCTTGATAGTTGCCGAGAATTTGGGTATGCATAATTAACTGCATATTTATATGGATCACTATATATGAAATGCATGAAACATATAGTCCTGAAGTACTTATTCTATCAAGTTTAAAAAATTCTTATATGATCTAAAACAATCCAAACACACGTGGAACAAGCTATTTTTCATATATTTTCAGTATCTATATTAACTTTTATTGCAGTTTATATAGATAATTTAAATGTCATTGAAGCTCCAGAATAGCTCATAAAAACTGCACATATTTGAAATATAAATCATAAACCCTTTCGAATTCGAGGGGGAGATGAATGAAATTATTAGTTCTGAAATACCTTATCTTAAATGCAATTAGTATTTCAGATTCATATTACGGTTTTGTAATAAAAGTACATTATTAAAGGAGAAATAAAATGGAGCATACATAACATCTACTAGAAGATAAAAACACAATATGAATATTTGTGAAATATGATTTTATTATTTCGAAACAAAATTACAGAAATTTGAGGCTCTTCGCCTCATTCTTTAAACAATCTTGCTCTTCAAAAATTTGCATGGCATCCCTGTCTAAAGAAGTAGGCAATCGAAAAGAAGACTTAAACAAGGATTTTAAATTCCTATTCTCTTGCTTTATTGCTCCTATCTTCATGTTGGACTCTAGAAGAAGTCGCTGAAGGATAGAAATTTTCTCATTGAGTTTGTCAACATCATAAGTTTTGGATTGTAGTCGCTAAGAAAATGCGACAATGGTTGATGAGTATCGGGTATCGAGACTCACAAGCTCGTAGATAGCTTCAACATCTGACTTATTAGTCAGATCATTATTGTATTGTACTATAGCACCTACGATAGAAGCAGAAACAACTGGTGAATAAGGTGTAGAATACCTCATATATTGGTCACGAGAAGATTGTTGGGCCATTGCAGAGTAAGAATGCAGACTAATTACAGAAGAGTGAAGAAGATGTGATGTGAATGAAGATGAGCTGAATATTTCTTTTATAGAGAAAATTATGAAACTAAGACAAAATTATATATATTGATAGAGGATACGCTAAACACAGATATCCTTCAGTTATTTACTAGGTCGTGAAATTAAAAGCAACTTGCCCCTACTCTCTTAGAAGTTGGACTTTTTTAGATATCTGCAGCGAGATTAAATGCAGCTTGTCCTTATTCTCTAAGTATTTTGATTTCTTCAAATATTCGTTGATGCTGATCCTGAAGATCACGGGCATACTGTTTTAGCGTCTTATTCTCCTCCTTCAGTTTCTTGTTCTTATGACTCTTCACAAAGAGCTTCTAACTTAATTAAGATATTTGATTATTGAGTTGGTTGACCTCATTCAATTTAGCTAATAACCTCCAAGACATGGTCGTAACAAAGGCAAAATATTAAGCACTAAGAAATCTTGATTCTGAAACGACATCAGAATAAATCCTTCCAGAAAAATAAATCTCTGCTCCTATCATAAGAGCAACATTCTCAGGAGAATAAAACGAATGACAAAGCATCTCTATTGCTTCACAGCGTCTCTTGTGAAGCATCTCTCTGAAAGGGACAAGAGATATAGCATCATAGCCCTGCGGCGCCTGACAGATCCAGAAAAGCTATAAAATCATGCGGTGCTTGTCTGGCCTAAAAAGTTGGCCACCGTTTTTGTTGAATATGGAGGTTGGCGGCTTAATTTTGATGACTTCTCCACTAACTATGTTATTTACAAGAACTCCAGAAAAGCACAACTCCAGAAGAGTAGTGAATTTAATGTTAAAACGATCTTGAATCAATATGACGAATTTGTTTACCAAAACATTACCAACTACATCATTTAAAGAGTCGGTACACAATATTGAGACGCATCAACCAAAGACTCATTTCGTCCTTATGAAGACGATAAAGAAATTCTTGATCCTGAAGTACATTATCTCAGTGCAATTAGAGGCCTGATGTATCTTGAAAATTGCACTTGATTTGATATTGGATTTTCAGTTAATTTACTTGCAAGATATTGGAATGGTATTAAACATGTCATTCGTTACCTCCGAAGTAAGATTGATATGGAATTATTTTATCAACATGGATCAAGTCTACAATTAGTTGGATATGCGGATGCAAGTTATCTTTCAGATCCACACAAAGAGATCATAGCAATTCATGTAGAGAAATGTGAAATTAATGTCAAGCAGATACGGTCAAGTGATAATCTGGCAAATTTATTCACTAAAACATTACCAACTACAACATTTAAGAAGCTTGTGCAGAACATTGGAATGCGAAGACTTGAAGATCTATTATCATGCACTTTTCAGGGAGAGTAAATGTCTTGAAGACTTGTGCTGATTGTACTCTTTTTCCTTCGCTAAGATTTTATCCCACTGGGTTTTCCTTTGCAAGATTTTAATGAGGCAATCTTAAAGCATTTGCTAGTACACATGAATGTTATACTCTTTTCTTTCGCCATTGGTTTTTTCCCACTGGGTTTTTCCTTGACAAGATCTTAACAATGCATAATCTTTATGTATGGTCATCTAAAAGGGGAGTGTTATAAACATTTGTATAACCATACATAGCCACTAATTAAGACCATTGAACCATCAATTAAGACTAATGTGTAGCCACTAATTAAGACCATTGAGCCATTAATTAAGACCTACCTTTAGCTATCAATGGAGACTTAAGCTATACCTACCCCTTTGTACTCTTATATATATGGATATCATTCCCTTGTATATGCATCAAGTTTTGCATTGAAAAACAATTCTTTCTCTTGCAATTTCCTCTGTCTCTCTCTCTCTGTCTTTCACTCTCTTTCTTTTCATTAGTTTCATAACAAAAGAGTATATATCTTTTAATTTTCTTTATTCTTCTCTCTCCTGATTTCAACTGCTATGTAAGGGAATTAAACACACATTGTTAATGGATCAAATGATAGATACAAGTATATATGCTTTGCTAGCTAGGCAGAAATTTGATGCTGTCATGCATGGGGTTGCTTCCACCTTATCAGCTCTTATCTTCCATCTCCATATCTATTTTCCTTTACAAGTTTGCATGGAAAGAAGACACATCGATTGATCTTCATAACATTTTGATTCAGAAGGCTCCATATGGAGAAGAATTAGTCATATTTTTTAGAGGTTTTGATAGAAAGGACCTTGGCTGATCACATACTGTCAGAAAGAAATCACTCGTCTTTCCAAGACAAAAGAGACACTGAGAGTGTTCAAGGTAAGTATAATACGTGCACATGAAGCCTCATGAACAAGCATGAAATTTTCTCATGAACAGAGTCAGAAACCCACGTATTTTCAGGCACATCTTCTAGTGCAAATAGTCTAACATTTCAACCAGCACCACCACCTAGCGAGCAAGAACCTTAGAAATTATCAATCATAAAAAAATAAAAAATAAAAACTTAATCGAACAAGCATTTTGCAATCTTATGTGACATTGTAATTTGGTTTTCTACGCATATCAGAATTACATGATGTGGCTTATACATCATGCAAATCGAAGTTATGAATGATCTATATTGTAAATAAGTAAAATCATGAATGTTGAAATCTAGAAGGGTCTATTGTAATCAAAGTCTTCTAAGGTTGCATTTCTTTTATTAATTCCTACACTATCATAGGGTGTATGAAATCTCCAATCTCAAGATTGAGCTAATGCATAGGTACCCAAATAAAGAGGGACAAAACACATAAAAACTAAACTTTCTTCAATTACTGATTTTAATAAAGTAAATATAGAGGAAAGAAAAACAAGTATTTTCAATGTTCAAACCATTTTGAAAATAACATTTATTGTTATCCGAGTCAATTTCTTGAATGGCATTTACAAAATCATCCGAATCCATTTATCATACAAAAATGTGACAACATTATCCTTACTTTTCCTCCCTATGTTTTCCATCTGTTTGACATCATTTCCAATATTATCTAAGAGCTCGTCTGTTAGTTGAAGGCCCGAGCTTTAGTAAAGAATCTAAGATGACAAGCCTTCCACTGTGCCAGCCAACTTGGAAAGAGGCAGCAAAGATTCATATATGATATATGATAAATTCGAAACAATTCGAGACCAGGGTACAAAAGAACTCTCTAAATGGCATTGCAAAAATCCCGGTTAGAGGTCCCTGCAGCTTTTCTAGACGATTGCTACGATCTTCCAGGCTGTACACTAAGAGAACCATAGTTTCCATATCAATTTAAGTCAACTACATATTTAAGAGGTGTGAGATCACTTCCCTTCCATGAGTCCTTAAATGTGCAAATGGATGGTGTTTGACAGCACCAAGGGGAGCATTTCTGGAAAGATCTGAAGAAGGGCTGCAACTATGTGAACTCTGAGTGAAGTCTATGGTAGATAGACGCGGCTGGACTTGAATCATGGAGTACGGACGATGAAATACCTCAGTGCAGTTGGAAATTTTATAACTAAAATACTGACAGGTTCCACTGTAAGAAAAAACAACATTGACCAATTACATTTCATGAAGCTAAATTGAGTAACCAAGCACAAGCAAATTATTAATACAAAAGTCATAATCTGAGTAGTTCTGGGAGTATTTTTACCAACTACAAGGCAGATTCCCATTCTTGATCCGTGTATCAGGGGAGACTGATATCAGATCTTTACGCTTAGTGCCATCTCTTACAGCACGCCGTTTATCCTAAAAATCAAGAACGGATACAAAAATCTTTTTCTGGTAAGTATAAACGGATATAAAAATCGTTACATTCGGATGCCAATATGACTAATAACCAAGGACTGGTAGTTCATACTTACTATAAGATCAATTGCAGAAAATGGCTGCAGACAGGCTGAAACATTTTGATCATTCAAATTTTGAATGAAAGGATGCTCCAGTAGCATAAGAGCTGTTGACCGCTCTGCAGGATTCCTTTGAAAACAACAACGGAGGAAATCCTTTCCCTCTGAGGATAATGTTTCTGGAATGGGTGGGGAACTATTCAAAACTTTGAACATGGCTTGAGGCTGAAACATTGAAAAGAGTTAGGATACTTCAGCGAAAAAGTTAAAAACATACACAGCTTAATTGAAGATTTTACGAAAAATGCATATGGGTATGTCCAAGAACAATAAGGATACCTGGTTTAAGAAAGGAAATTATGAGCACAGTCTCATCAATGTTTTAACGGGGGGGGGGGGGGGGGGAGAATTTCACGTTTACAAATATATGTTTTGGCTTTTAGAAACCTTTTGGATCAAACTTCAAGAGTTAAAAAAAGAGTCTCATGGACTTGGGCTATGCCTATCAATATCATCAATAAAATTCTGGTTTGCTGATTGAAAAAAATATGTAGATAATTGTGGCTCTTTTTTTTCAAATATGAAACAAAGCTTTTGACTTTTAATTATTTTGATAAGTAATAAGAGAACTTTATTGACGAGTAAATATGCATTGCTCAAGTACATAGGAAGTATACAAGAGAAAACATCTAAATACAAGATAGGAACTATAAAAGGCTATAGGCAAATCATGAATATTTCCATTCAATACAACAGCCTTAGCCTAGAAACACAAAGAACCCTACAAGGGGGATGCTTGGGGAACGGGTTTTGTAAATAATAGTAAAATAGTTTAGTAGTGAGATACTCTGAATTTAAGAATTTATTGGGTTTTGAAAAATGAGAGAAAATGTTAAATAAAAAAATTATAAAGTTAAAATATTTATAGAATATAATTTTTTAATATTATTTTTATTTTGAGATTTGAAAAAGTTTAAATTATTTTTTATTTTTTATTTGAAAGTCTGGGAAAGTTGGTAATGATTAGTTTGAAAAAGTTGTAATTATTAGTTTGAAAGTATGCGTTTGAATGAAGTTTGGGAAAGAAATGAGGTGGGATAAGATGAGATGGGATGTGAGTTGAGATGAGATAGAAACTTTTTCCAAACATCCCCTAAGTTCTCTATCTTCAAAGCACTGCTTATTTCTTTCCAACCATAAGCACCACATCAAACATGAAGGGATCATCTTCCATATAGCAACAATGCAATGACTCTCCTTAAAACCTTGCCAACAAGCAAAAATCCACTACTTGTTTAGGCATCACCCAAGCAATACCCATCCTACCAAAAATCTCATCCCACAAAGTCTTAGCCACCTCACAATGAAGAAATAGATGGTCAACAAATTCACCATCTTTCTCACACATGAAGCACCAATCCACCCCAAATAATCCACGCTTTCTCAAGTTGTCCGTGTTCAAAAGTTTTACAAGGAACCAGCAGAAAAATGCAACCTTACTAGGCACCTTCGATCTCCAAATACATTTCCAAGGGAATTTATTGATGCAATGACAAGTTAACGCCTTATAAAAGGAGCTAACAGAAAATCTGGAATTTCCAGCATGAATCCACAGCAAACTATCCTCTTTTCTCTGAACAATCTTCATATCGTATAATCTTCCAAAAATATCAAAGACGACATTCACTTCCCAATCATGCACATCTCTAATAAAATTGACATGCCATTGAAGATTATTGTTTAATAAAATAAAGGAATCAGCCATTGCAGTGTCTTGATCTCTAGCAATCCTATAGGGGGAAGGATAAATATTCTTTAGAGATGAAACTCCACACCAAACATCATGCCATAAATTAATCCTTGTCCCATCACCCACCTTATATTTAAAATGATTAACAAATTTCCCCCAACCCAACCTAACAGACTTCCATAAACCCACCCCATAGACTCTAACTTCGTTAACTACCCCACATCCTCCCGTATTTAACATTATCAATAGTTCTCCATAACGCATCCCTCTCAAGATGATACCTCCATAGTCATTTCCCAAGAAGAGCTTTGTTGAAAGGCCTCAAATTTCAAACCCCAGACCTCCACAAGAAACCGGTGAGCACACTTTATTCCAACTAACCAAGTGAAACTTTCTTTCCTCCCCATTACCTCCCCACAAAAAATTCCGAAACATCCTCTCAATTCTATTGGCCACCGCTGCAGGCAAAGGAAAAAGAGAAGGAAATATTTTTGAAGATTAGACAACGTACTCCCTATCAAAGCAATTCTTCCCCCTTTAGACAAAATATATCTTTTCCAACCAGCCAACCTCCTCTTCTCAATCACACCATCCCAAATCATCAAAGACTTGTGAGAAGCACCCAAAGGAAGACCAAGATATCTCATAGATAGCGAGGATGCCTTACACCCCAAAATATTAGCCAAATCCAAAAAATTCAATACCAAACCCATTGGAACTATTTCAGACTAAGATAAGTTAATTCTAAGAACGAAAACAGCTTCAAAAAATAAGAAGAGGGCTCTCAAAGAACAAAGATTATCCCAATTAGTCTCATTAAAAATTAAAGTGTTGTCTGCAAAAAGAAGATATGAGACTTTTATGCTGCCCCAAGACTCATCTCCCACCAAAAATCCTGACAAGAAACTCCCATCCACCACCACTTGAATCATTCTGCTCAAAGCATCCGAAACAAGAGAGATAGAGAGAGAGAGAGAGAGAGAGAGAGAGAGAGAGAGAAGTAGACAAAGATCCACTTGTCTCAAGCCACGTGAACTACTGAAAAAACAAACCGGGGAGCCATTCACTAGAATAGAGAATCTAACCGTCGAAATACAATGCTTGATCCACAAACACCACTTCTCTCCAAATTTGTGGGGGTAGGGAGAGTATCACTGCTTTTTTGGGGGACCAAAGAGGTTTTCTTATTTTCTTGCGAACGAATGGGGTCATCAGATTTTTTAGAAGCTATCATGAGTTTTTGGGACTAGGGTTATTTCAATTTTTTTTTAAAGGTAAATTTCATTGAGATGAAAGAGGGTATTAGTAATTCCCCATGCTCAGTGATGAGTGTAGGTGGCGTATGGGATTGTAGATTGCTAGAGGGAGAATTTCTAACTCTTTATCATGATTCCAATGGAGCTCCAGTTATACTATTGACTAGTTCTTTTGAAGTAGAGGCTCAGATGTAGCTTTAACCTTCCCTCAAGGCATTATAAATGGTATAAGAGCCTATTCCAACCAGAAGTGATTCTTGAGACATACCACCTATGGTAAAATGGCCCACAATGGGGCTTCAATTATACCATTGACTAGCCCTTTTGGAGTATGGCCGAGATGTGGCTTAGGCCTTCTCTCGGTGCGGTACAACATTATCTAGCACACAGTAAGTATATAAGAGATCCACGTATCTAATTCAAGGAAAAAGTGTTAAAAAATCTTGAGTTGGCAAAGCCATAATATAGGTTATTAAGAAATATAGACTCGAGATCCAGCATTTGATTTCCCTTAAGCCTCGAAAGCTATTGTCATTTCTTTCTCCAAAGACAATGCAATAAGCATGACATGATCATACTCCACAAAAGTGCGTGTTGATGGCTACCAAACTGCACCTTCCAAGATGTTAAGAGATCCACCACGTGCAAAGGTATAACTCATTCTATCCCAAAGAGACCAAAAACTATGTTCCATATAAGGATGATGTTCATTCATCAGGTGGAGAATTCAAATAGAATGGATAATTCCATTGACTCCTTAGTTGTGGATGGAACTGTTTATTCTGATCCCTCAATGATTAGGGATCAAATAATGTAGTTCTATAAAAAATTATACACTAGAAGAATTTCTGGGGAGGCCTAAGTTGGAGAGATTTCTTTTGCATCCCTCAAGGAAGCCAAGTCTCAGTAGTTCAAAAGACCCCTTGAGGAGCATGAAGTGTGGAAGGTAATAAAAACACTCAATGGAGATAAGGTACCAATATTGGATGGTTTTTCTTGGCTTTTTTTTCAATTGACTGGAATGTACTCAAGAAGATATTATGAAGACGTTTCATGAGTTTCATTTGAAAGATTATTATGAGAAGAGCCTTCATGCACCATTAATCGCTCCTATTAGATAGAAGATAAAAGTGGTTGATATTAAGGATTTCCAACCCATTAGCCTAATGGGTAGCATTTACAAAATTTTGGCCAAAGCTCAAGCTAATAGGTTGAATTGATCTTTTCAAAGATTATATCCAATTATCTGAATATCTTTATCAATGGAAGGTATCTTGATTCGCCTCTTATTGCATTGACATAAAGAGAACTAGGAGTGGTTTGTAAATTGGAAATTGAAAAGGCCTATGATCATGTGGATTAGGGACTCTTGATCTATCGGCTACAAAGGTGCATAACTGAAGAGAAATGGTGTGCTTGGAATGCCCAATACATCTCTTAGTCTGTTTCTTGGTTTTGGCGAATGGTATCCCAATGGGTTTCTTCAGCAGTTTTAAGGTTTATGACAAGGGGACCAATATCCCCTTTGATCTTTATTATCGTCATGGATGTGTTGTGTAGGATGAGTTATGCATCGGTGTAGACTGGTTTCTTAGCAGGCTTTTCGGTGCGCACCAAGAATGGTACAGGATTTAGCATCTCTCATTTGTTGTAAGCAGATGACAGTACTTCAGTATTTTGTGAGGCCAACTGTAATGATCTCCATGCAATGCTTATTCCTTCACCAAGTCAGAATTACATTTAGGGGTAGAGTTTAGAATGTCACTAGTTTGGCAGATGTCCCAAGGTGTAGGATTTCTACCATATCCATGACCTATCTTGGCCTCAGCCTAGGCGATCCCTTTAAAGCCAACGCCATTTGGAATGATATTATTTAGAAGATACTATCATCTGGCAAGATGGAAGTGGTTGTACTTATCAAAAAGTGGTAGAAGTAAATTCATTAAGAGCACACTTTCAACTTGGCCTACACACTACACCTATTTCCACTTCCTGTGTGAATTGCCAATTGACTTGAGTTGTTGAAACGAAGTACACTGGGAGCTTTCAACCGACTAAATTTCAATTCTTTTGGAGACCAAGGTGAACTTTGTAAATTTTCTTAGGGATAAATGGATTCTTAAAAGTTTTGAGAAACTATTATGTGTTTTAGGGACTAAGGGCTTATTTTAATATTTTTCGGGAATCCTTCAAATATTGTTAAAGCTTTTGAGGGTCAAACATATATTTTATGAGCAAGTTAAGCTTTGCTAATGATCAAAATACACATTGCTCATAGGAAGTGAAATACACCTAACTGGAAAAAAAGCATAAAAATCTTATAAACAAGAAACGGCAAAGCTGAAATAAGTCATCATAACGTTAAAGGGATTCTAATAATAAATCCTTGAGTTCCTTCACTCTTTTTTTCAATCCTCAAGCTCTGGTCATTTCTTCTCCAAATGCACCACAAGAAACAAGATGGAGCCATCTTCCAAAAGGTTCCCCTTGGAAACAACTACACTTCCCTTTCCAACACCCCAAAAGATCTGCCACATGAAGAGGCATAACACAAGGTGATGCAAACAACCCAAAGATAGTATTCCATAAAGCACTAGTCATCCAGTATGGACTGCCCTCAAAGAAAGATTAGGGGGCCATTTCAACTTTTTCTTTTGTTTTTTGGAGGGTGGGGGGAATAGCCCCCAGTCTCTTCCCCCTTGGCTCAATTGAAGACACTAGCATATGTTAAGATTTATCAACAATAGCCAGTCAGTAATATAGAAAAAAGAAAGGTTCATATAATAAGAATAAAGAAGTATTAACAACTTCATATCCTATGCAACAAGACTTCAGTTTACTGGGTCCTAGAAAAGTAATCTTTGGTGCCATCACAAAGTAGAACATATTAAACCTAGAGCAATCAATCCTTAAATTCAGTCTTGTGGAACTAGGGTCATGTTACCTACAAAAAGAAAAGTTAGCAAAAATAGTTGCAAGGCCAGGCCAAACATAGGTTTCTTTTCTTTTTCTAATTTCCCCCTTGAAAACAGGACACAAAGAACTAGGCATCAGAAAATTAACCATAAGGAGTTTCTCAACATAAGCATTATTCTTTAATTGATCCCTGTAAATCAGAGATAGGATGAATTCCTGCTGAGCAAAAGAAAAGTGGCATGTAGACAACTTTTACCATCGTAGAAAATGACGAATCTCACTGAACTAGCACGCTTAGGCGATGCTCTTGTACATGTACCATAAACTTGGGCTTATGCCGATTCTTACGATTAATAAAATTTTGTTTACCGATCAAAAAGAAAAAAAAGAAAATGACAAATAAAGCATAAGTTTCATCATGTCCTCACCCCTGTAAATTCACTCCAAGGAGGTTTTCCATTCAGCATTTCAATGATGGTACATCCCAAACTCCATATATCAACAGCAAAAGCAAGATCAGGATTGGTATTGTTTTGCATTGCAGCTTGCATGACCTGCCCAACCATAATCAGACTATATAAACAAAGAAAAAGAAGGGGAAGTTAGAAGCTGAGTAAAATCCAATTGCAAAGTGAAGTACCTCTGGAGCCATCCAGTATGGACTTCCCTTCAAAGAAAGGTTACAAGATTGTCCTGCAAGCTGGATACAGGCAAGGGTTCACGTATGAAAGAGCAAAAAGAAAGAAACAAGAAATAAAAAAGAAATGTTGGCCTGGCAATGACTCTGACCAAATAAGTGAATATAAATTACAAAGAACGGACCAAGCAGAAGTGTTTGGTGCAGGTTATGCACAGTAAAAGTATGTGTGTGTGTCTCCAGGAAATATTGTTGGACCACTAACCACTGCAGATAACACCACAAATGTGGTACTCACTAGCTCAAGGGAGTCACAATAACGGAGAAATATATTTTACCCATGTGGTCAAAACATTGAGCACGTAATTTCCTAAAGTCTAACCACAACTTTGTGGGGTCAGGTTCAAAGTGCAAAGCTAACATGTCAGATCTATAACTACTTATCAAAAAAAAAAAAAACATGTCTAATCTATAACTGTAACATATGGGTTGTAAATTAGGGACTAGATTTATTTTATTATTATTAGTAGTGGTAGTAGTTATTACTATTATTAATATGATTGTTCTTTCCTAAGTGAGACTAATTGACTGAGATTTTATGCCCCTTCACGATACATGGTGATTTCTTAATCAAGAAATAGCCTATGTCGGTTAGGTGCCGAAATCCTCACTTCTTGAACACCACTTTTCCCCAGCTTTATTTTACCCTCACACCAATGAAGTTCTCATGGCCAAATTCCCCAATGTGAAATCGATCTTCCTTACCAGTAGTCCCAAAAATCACAACTCTCTCCTCACTTTCTTTTCACACGCAGCCATCGGAAAACATAGACAGAGGGCTGTACACAACCAAATTGAGAAACCCACTCCCGCAGCAAACCCGCTCATCAAACACAAACCACCGTAGTCCTCTTCCTCCATCCAAGACCCTTTCCACATGAAATTGACTTCCATCACAGCAAACCAAGTCACAAAATCTCATCATCAACCACCTAGAAAACACTGTCGCCACCGTCGACCACCACAAAGGAAGTCGGAATACCACCCGGCAACACAGAAACCACCAACCAGTCACTTTCCAGCAGACTTCCATTTTCCAGAAAACCCCCACCGAGATCTCCCTCATTTTCCCTCTATTTCGCCATTATATTGGTTCAATAGCACCAATCGATAGTTCCTCTCTCTCTCTCTCTCTGCTCTTCCGTCGCTGTTGCACTACGACTTCCACTCCAACCACCGTTAGTATTTAGCAAAATTAGTATATAACAAGATATTTATTAATTATTCTCCATAGCATGAGTTTAAATAAGTAGAATATTACAACAAGTTTTCTAGAAGATTTTAGTAATGTCTAGTACTTCGTATAGGTAACGAAGTAGCATGATTTTGGAAGTAGCGCTACGAGGTGAGTAGCATGATCATAACCTTTATGTGTGCTGTAATTATTCTGTTATGCATGAAAAAAATAAATAAATAATTGTTTACTTATGCTATGTACAGCCAATTCCAGGTTGACCCCTCTCTATGAACCCCCGACAAATTATGACGCTATGTTTGTGAATGAAATTATGTATGTCATGCTGATTGATTGTTTGATTAAATGGATGCTATGTTATGCTATGTAACGCTTTTGTTATGTTATGCTATGCAATGCCTAAGTTATGCTATACCATGCAATGCTCATGTTAAGCCATGTCACGTAATGCTCATATAAGTTATGCTATGTAATGCTCACGTCTGTATGCCATGTTAAGTGCTATGCCATGCATATAAGTATGACATGCCATGAAAGTTGACGTAGTCAACATGTCACATGTATCATGATATGATAAGCGAGTACCACCATATGTTATGTTATGCATGGACCTAAACGTGGTTCACCATATGTTATGCTATGACTTATGCAGTCAACGACAATTGGGCCAATACACGTATGTTATGATGGCCACTAAGTGAAAGGCAAGACGAATAAGTAATGCATGAGCGATATGAAACACATGGAGTTAGTCATTCATGCATCCATGTTACATATATTGCCATGATTATTTTAATTCCACCTATGTTAATGATGAATGATTTATATGCTATGTATGTATGACAATGCATGAAAGTTTTCAAAGTTAAGCCTAATATTAAGCGAAGTTAAGCTTACAGTATGACATACCATTATTGAGGCCTGGTTTGGTTACACAAACTAAACCATCTCATCTCATCTTATATAATCATTACAACTTTCTCAAACTCCCATACAAAATATAATAAACAGTTCCAACTTTTTCAAATCCCAAAATAAAAATATTATTAAAAAAATTATATTCTAAAAATATTTATTCAACTGTCAACTTTTATCTCATCTCATCTGTGTAACCAAACGAGACCCGAGTCTTCTACTCATTTTTGTATGTTTTTATGTTTTAACCACCCCAGGTGAGGATCTTTATGAGAATGGAACTGCGGGATGGAACTAGGCCCAGGAAGATAAGACAGAGGCCTAGGCAATTTATGACATGCTTTAAGAAGAAAAGCTTTTAAGTCAAGATTAGTAGAACACCAGTTCCCCAAGATTTCTAAAAATGACTTTATTCATAATGCTAGGGGAAGGTGGTATTACAATAACCAATCTCATTATACCACATAATGGTTTTTTTCTATACCTTCATCCACACTATCATCATATATACTCATATTGATTCTCTACCCTTGATCAAAACGTAAAAACTACATATTGATGACAACATTTTTAAATAAGTATTTTTTTATAAGTAGCATTTTTAAATAAGTATTAAAAAGAGGAAAGGTGTAATAACTTGTGTTACAGCATTTTCTAACTGGTTAGGATGCAATGAGTAGCATATATGTTTCATTTTTACCCATCAAAAGTGAAGGTGAGGGAGTAAGTGCTGCGAACTAAACTTAAGGAGATTCTACAAACTATACCTTAAAGGAGATTCTACAACTTAAAGGAGATTCAATGTGCTACAACCTATGGGACTAAATTTAATTTTGCTCTTCTAATTACAACCACATTGTAAGATGTTGGAAGAAATTCAAACTCACGTGTTTAGCCAGCCCAAAATCTGCAAGCTTAACAACACCAGATGCATCGACAAGCAAATTTGCACCTTTGATATCCCTGCAGAGCACAACCATCCAAGTTATTAAACTTCAGTTAAAAATTAGCAACCAAACTTCTCCAACAATGTGCTGTACTAACTGCTGTGTAGCTATAAACTGCAAACAAGTCTATAAATCTATAAAAAAGAATTAGAAAAGACATTCCATAGACCTTTCTAACAAGCCCATTAGTGATCCTTATATTTTTTTCAAAGAATGCCAGTGAATCGCGGGTCTACTTTCACAAAATTGAGTTTTTCCATCTTCTATCAAAAGGCATTTTATGAAAGTAAAGCTACAATGGTCAACAGGGAAGTAAATTTACAATGCCAGTTTCTGTTTCTTCTTATCAAACGTGATAATTACCTGTGGATAGTCTTTTTGCTATGCAAGTAAGCCAACCCAAAAAGGATATGGCGAGTGAAATTGCGAACTACAGCTTCAGTAATGGCTCCACAATGTTCATGAACATATTTACTAATTGATCCGGGATGAACATACTCCAAATATATGTAAAAGTGATCATCAATCTGCTCATAAACGTCGTTCCCTTAATTAGTCAAGCCCGTGAAGGATCACAAACAATTAATTTGAACTATATAAATGAAAAGAACCAACGAAATACTCACTATCTCGCTGCCATAATACTGCACTATGTTTGGGTGCTTTAGATGGCGGAGAACTTTTATTTCCTGATTCAACAAATATGATAAAGAACAGCATAAGAAAACTTGATAGACAATTGGAACATCTACAAAGCTAGAACCAAAATTTCCAATTATTAAGACAAACTCTTTTTCATGCACTGAATAGAAAACGTAAAATAGTGTGAACTGAACACCACAAACAACTATGCTGTTCACTGTGATTTATCATGTGGGATCTTTATAGAAATATAAGTGGTCTTAGGTCCCCAACATTGAAGAAAGTAGACACAACAGGAGTGTAAATAGTTTCGGGGAATGCCATTAATTGATTGGAGTCTAGCGTTAGGGCCATTATGCAGGCTGCAGGCTTCGATCTCTCTTTCATTTAGTAGGAACCAATGTATCTTTCCCTTCCCATGATTTATTATAGCAACACCACTCGGTTGACTCCATCTGGCTGGCATTGGTTGATGAACCTTCATCAAGTAGCAGGGTTGGCTACATGTATCTCTTTTGCCATTATACCTTCTTGCTCAATTTTGCATCTTCCACTGACAGTGACTATGCCCCAAATAGAATAAAAACTCTAATGAATTGGCAAGAGGGGAAGGACTCCAACGAGTACCTGCTCCAACTGCTTTACACATTCAGCAGATTTAGGATCATCAGGAATGAGATCAACTTCCTTCATTGCACATGAAGCTCCAGATTCTCTGTAATATAAACAGGGCAATGTTAACTGAAGAAGTTTCAGAAACAACCACCACAATTCAGAAGCTTCACCGTCATAATTTCAAGCTCACATACCGATTGGTTGCAAGGAATACGCTTCCAAATGTACCACGTCCAATGAGTTTTCCTTTTTGCCATTGACCTTTGAAAGATGATGTGCACGGTTGTTCCATGAAGTGATTTATGGTAGTTGATCGTGGTTGCAAAGATGGTTGTGATGGTAATATTGCTCCTGGAGGGAGGGGCAAAGGGTGGGCACTCATCTCGGACAGCTCCATGTGACTGTCTAACATCAATTTATGAGGCGAAGGAAATAAAGATCTGTTTGGACTTTTCGGTGTGAGCTGGGGACTTTGGACTGTTGGGCCACGCAAAGGGGACTGATCAGGACTATGCATGGCTTTAGCTGGTGACTCTTTTGAAGAACTTGCAACAAGGCTATCCTGAAATTCTTGAAAAACCACAGATGAAGGAAAGAGATCCCCAGAATTCAATCTTCGTGGGCTTCTAGCAGGACTTGAATAAACACTAGTGGGAGCGCTCCTGGCAGGAACTTTCTGCCTGAAGTTGCAATTAAAACCGTCATCATTTAATTCGTGAAGCAATCCCCTACAATAATTGTTTGAAGACTTGGCTGAACTTGTGGGAGAACAAGAAAAAAAAAAATCAGTGCTTGCTCTTTGTAGGCTAACTGCAGAACTTGAGAATTCCTTAGTCAGATAGCTCCTGGCAGGAATATTTAGCCTCAAGTCGTAATTAGTGTGTTCGACATGTACATCCTGGGAGAGTCTCCTCTGATTATTGATTGAAGATCTCATTGAAGTTGTGGCAACATTATCAGTGTTTTTCCTGAAGTTCATGGAGCAAAATCACTAAAACAGATGAACAGGATGATATAAACACATGCGTATACATAGAGCATGTTATTTCTCAAACCTCAAACCTGCCACTATCCAGTAATTCAAACATTTTTTATAAGATTATAAAACAGTAAAACACAACACTGACAACAACATCAACTACAACAAAAAGATTCCTACGAATAAGCCTTACCACTATATTTTATGCCAATTTTGCATTCTCAGATTAAAACACAAAAAAAGCAGCTAAATTATAGAAATGAAACAAAGAAAAACGAAAAACTCCATATTACCAAAGAATTGGGAAACAATAAAACTAATAACAATGGGAATACATGTAACTCCAACGAAGTCTAAGATATCTCAAAACCTAAAATGAAGGGAAAGAAGAATAAGCTTTTTTTTAAAACAGAAAAAGAAGAATGCGCTTTTACCTCCCAAACGAAGAGCTCGGTCCTTCATTCGGCGATCCGAGATGAGCCTGCCCCGAATTCAATGCCGTTGACTCCGGTCTACAACTCGAAGGAAATTCAGGAAGCGGTAATCGTTGCGGCTTGGCCGAGCACGACCAGTGCTCAGATTCACCCGGCGACCACGACTTCCGGGCCGAACCGGGCGACTCCGACGGTGATGAACACGACCCTTCACCCGGCTGCCAGCCAAGGTCTCGGTCACTTACGTGCCGGAGCTTCCTCTGCCGCGTGAGCCGCCTCTGAGTAAAGGATTGTGTTCGTCTCCGAGTGTCAACGAATTCACCATCAGCAGAAACAGAATGAGACGAAGATTGCAAAGAAGAAGAAGAGGGTTTGTGAAAAAAAGGCATTTGGTAGCTAAGGAAAAATTGTGAACCCCGTCATGCAAAAAGTAAAACAACCCCCATATCTTGGTGAGCCAAATGGGAAACACCCTGGTGCTTTCTTGCTTCGTTTACTCTCTCTTTTCTATATATAAATTTGAATTGTCTGGGTCAAACACTTGGACCTTAGCTGAGGAAAGAAAAACTCTACAGCCTTAAAGCTTAGACCTTTCGAGATTTCTAGACCTTGAAAAACTCGGGACATGGTTGGAGAAATCGAAGTTAGAAACACGATACCCAGAATTACCTACGCTGTCGAGACGTGACCCAGAGCCAAGGGGAAGGAAAGGAAATCATGGTGGACTTCGTTGTTAACAGCTGCTTGTCCCGACTATACACCCAACATGCGTTTATGGGGGGTGTGGATCGAGTAAAAGACATCATTATACGTAATACGAGTGTGGTCGCTATGGTTCTGAATCAGACACGAAGTCAAGATTGACAAACTCGGATGCACAGTTCTACGCCTAAGCGTAGTTGGAAAGCTATCACCTCGATTATTGGAAAACGATCCAATTTCTTATAATTTTTTCTAAATTTTAACTAAGCCCGATTAATGAGATAGATAAGATAAGATAAGGTGAGATAAAATATTTTAAATAATAATAAATAAAATATTATTATAATATAATTGTTTAATATTAATTTTATATTAAAATTTGAAATAGTTAAATTATTTATTATATTTTGTATAAAAATTTTAAAAAATTATAATGATGAGTTGAGATAAGATGAGATAAAATTTTTAGTTTTGTATAATTAATCCGCGCCTTAGATATCATATTTTCTATTATTTTTTTGAAATTTTGTTAAGCTTTAAAAAAACTTTTTATATCTCATTTCAATTATTCCAAATCTTTTTCTATTCCATTAAAATAATTTTTTTATATTTTTTCTTTATTAATATTTCTACTATTTTATTTCTACATTTTTAACTATTCTTTATAAAATATATATATAAAAATTGATTTATGGGATGAATGGTATCCCCAAATAGTGACTTCTCATATATATAGAGTATTTGAGGAGTTACTGTTCACATCCTAAACTTATCCCTTAAAAATAAAAATAAGATGGAATGCTTATTTTGTTAAAAATTAAGTTAATTATTTAATTTAGAAATTTGAAAAATATAGAGAACTAAATAAGAATGCTTTAAGGGAAATGCTACTATCAACTCTATACTATATATTTATTATTTATATTATTTTATTTAAATAAATATATTTATATATAAATATATATTTAAATATAAAAATAAAAATAACAAATCATATGATGTGAAAATTTAATGAAAAGAATAATTCTTCTTGTAAATAAATTAACCCAAAAAATAATTATTTACCAATTTATTTATTGACATTGCATCACCTTATTTGACTCACAAAGTCTATAACATTGATTAGTATTTAAGAAATATGTGAATTTTTTTATATTATTAAATATTCAATAAATATTATAGATTTTTTTTTTAAAATTCAACACTTTTATTTTAAATAGTGAATTTTAGACAAAATGATTAAAAAAACTCTTTAACTTATATAGAAGACCTTTTGGTTTTACCATGATATTTCAATATTTTACTAATAAAAAAAATAAAAATAATTGTTTTTTTGGGACAATCCGGGTGGTCTCAAATAACTTAATTATTGAGACAAAATCATTGTTTGCTAAGAAAAATTAAGTATAAATCGCCGATTAGCATTCGTTGAAACTTCCCGATTCAATAATATATGTAGACGACAAGTCGACAACGACCTAACTTTGACTTCAAAGTTATATATACAGATAATAAATATGTGTGTGTGTTCTTTTATTACTTTTTTTTTTTTTTCAACAAGTACGGCACCGTTTTATGACTTTTTGCCTCTCCAATCCAATATATAGGATTTGAACTTTTGATTATGACAAAATTGTTATAAAACTAATGAAAAGAGAGAAAGCAAAAGATAGAGAGATCTTGAATATGAGAGAAATGTTTAGAGAACTTTGTTTTCTCTTATTTCTTGGTGCCTTACACAAATGAGGACTCCCTCTATTTATAGGGATCTCTTGGTACAAAGAATGGTTATGATTGTTACACTTGTCATCAATCCAATGGTAAAGAGTACAAAGGAGGTTAGGTGTATCTAAAATCACCATTGGGGGTAAGTGTACCTAAAATCACCATTGGGGGGTAAGTATACCTAAAATCACCATTGGAGGGTAAGTGTACCTAAAATCACCATTGATGGCTAAATGTGGTCATACAATACAATTTGAACTTGGTTTATAACACTCCCCCTTTGGATGACCACATATAAAGAATATGCCTCGTTAAAACCTTGTCATGGAAAAACCCAGTGGGAAAAAAACCAATGACGAAGGAAAAAGAGTACAATATTCTGTATATCGCCAAGTGCTTTAAGATTGCCTCATTAAAACCTTGCAAAGGAAAACCCAGTGGGATAAAACCTTAGCGAAGGAAAAAGAGTACAATCAGCACAAGTTTTTAAGACTTTACTCCCCTGAAAAGTACATGATAATATGTCTTCAATTCTCCGCATTCCAATGTTGCAGTTGGTAATGCTTTAGTGAATAAATCTACCAGATTATTTCTTGACCGTATCTTCTTGACATCAATTTCAACTTTCTTCTCATGAATTGCAATGATCTTCTTGTGTGGATCTGATAGATAACTCGCATCTGTATATCCATCTAATTGTGGACTTGATCCAAATAATTACATATTCAGGGCTTCAATTGAACTGGAGATAAGGTACTTCAGGACCAAAAATTTCTCCATCGTCTTCAGGACGAAATGGATTTTTCTGCTCATCAAATTATCGAGCAACCATTGGAGTAATCAGGACTTTATAGTGAAATTCACCATATTGATCCGAGATCATTGAATTCACTACTCTTCTGGAGTTCTTGTAAATAACATAATTACTAGAGGAGTTATCAAAATTAAGCCGCAAACCTCTATATTCAAAAACGGTGGCCATCTTTTTAGGCCAGACAAGCATCGCGGGATTTTACAGTTCTTATGTACCTGTCAGGCGCCGAAAGGCTATAATGCTACATCTGCTATCAGGCGCCGCAGGGCTATGATGCTACGCCTCGTCTCTTGTAGAGAGATGCTTCACGAGGGATGCCGTGAATCAATAGAGGTGCTTAGTTTTTCTCTATAAAAGAGATGTTCAGATCATCTTCATTCGCATCTCATCTTCTTCACTTTTCTGTAATCATACTGCATTCTTACTCTGCAATTTCTTTCTGCATTTTTATTCTGCAATCTCTTTCTGCATTCTTTTTCTGCAATGGCTCAGCAATCTTCTCATGGCCAATATATAAGGTATTATGCACCTAGCTCATCAGCTGTTCCTGCTTCTACCACAGGTGCTAATCTGACTAATAAGTCAGATGTTGAAGCTATCTATGAGCTTGTAAATCTCGGTGCCCATTACTCTTCAACTATTTATGCATTTTCTCAGCGACTACAATCCAAACCTTATGATTTGGACAAACTCCATGAGAAAATTTTTATCCTTCAGCGACTTCTTCAGGAGTCTAACGTGAAGATAGAATCAATAAAGCAAGAGAATAGGAAATTAAAATCTCTGCTTAAATCTTCTTTTAGATTGCCTACTCCTTTAGACAGAGATGCCATGCAGATTCTTGAAGAACAAGAGCGTTTAAAGAATGAGGCGAAATGTCTCAAATTTCTGTAATTTTTGCTTCAAGATAATAAAATTTCACAAATATTCATATTTGTGTATCTATCTTCTGGTAGATATTCTGGATGCTTTATTTTATTTCTCATGCACATTTATCTCCCCCTTGAAACCGAAAGGGTTTTATATTTCAAATATGTGCAGTTCTTCTGAACTCTTCAGGAGTTTCAAGAAGATTTAAATCATCAACCGCAATAATAACAAATCCGGAATCTCTTAATAAAAACACATGGGTATATTGGATTACTTTCAAATCTTTCTTTCAATAAATATTCACTAATGCATTTATACCACATGTATCCGGATTGTTTTCTGGATGTAACCAGATAACAAGCTTAAAGCATTTTTATATCCTTCAGGGATTTTCATATATATTTCTGGATGTATTCAGATTAGAAGCTTCAGGCATTCTATATCCTTCAGGGATTTTCATATATATGCATTGGTCTAATGACCCATATCAATATGCAGTGACCACATCCATTAACTGCATATCCAATATTTTTGTAACTACCAAATTAGTCAAAAATCTGAATGTGATTGCATCCATAACAGGAGATTATTTTTCCTCATAATCAATCCCTGATTTCTGCAGTTTTCATGAGCTCTTCTGGAGCCTCATAATCAATCCCTGATTTCTATAGTTTTTATGAGCTCTTCTGGAGCCTCATAATCAATTCCTGCTTTCTGCAGTTTTCATGAGCTCTTCTGGAGCCTCAATGACATTTAAATTATCTATATAAACTGCAATAAAATATAATATAAATACTGAAAATATATGAAAATAGTATGTTCCACATACGTTTAGCTTGCATTAGATCATATAAGGATTTTAAGACTTGATAGAATATGTACTTCAGGACTATATGCTTCTTGCATACCCAAATTCTTGGTAACTATCAAGTTAATACAAATCTCAATATGATCTTTTTAACTTCAGAAATATATCAATATTATTTCTGCAGGAAATATATTCGTGATTTATATATCACATTTTCATTTCCTTTATACAAATACCCACTGATATTCAACAAGCATCACCTCATAGGTGTTTGGATTTCAAGTCCATATGCATCACATGATAACAATTCTGCAGGAATTGTTTATTTCTATTTTGGCCAATATTTTACGTCGGTATTCTTCGACGGTTCTGAGCTCACTTTCTTTATTACTTCTAGTAATATCAAATGTCATCTTATATGAAAATACGTTGTCGATAACGGTTTTATTTCTCTCCATAATTTCTCATTTACTCATGAAATGTAATATCGAGATCTCATTATTTTCAGGTACCTGTCCCTCTTCAAGGGAAGACATTTCATGAAAACCTCTTCAGGAGGTACTCTTCAGGAGTATTATACTCTTCAGGAGTTTTCATTATGAGAGAATTTTAGATGGACTTTATTGCTTGTTTTGTGGGTATGGCCTCTTCAGGAGCACCAAATTCTTTTCTTTATGCTTTTCTCTTTCCGAGATGCTTTATCATTTGTATCAATAGGTCTCACATGCTTTCATACATGTCTTATGTTCATTAGACTGCTAAATTTCTTAATTGCCCTGCAGGGACTTCAATCCTCACTGGGATTTTAGCAGCTAGAATATGAGACCTTTTATCTTATTGCATCCATACATTAATTATCATATGAACTTCCAGTTCACCTATGATAATCATGATAACGTCGAATTATTTCATCTTATTTGCTTCTAGCAAATTTTTCTTTCCACTTCTGGTGGTAAAACTTTCTTTCCACTTCTGGTGGTAAAGCTTTATAGTAAAAGAATCTTCTGGTTCTTTTATGGACGTCCATATGAAAATCATTCGACTTATCATAATTGATTTTGGATGATCAAGATAATCATGAAAAGATACAAATATTTTGAATCATATCACTTTTGATTCATCAACATAATATCATCTCAAAGAGAAAACTGATAATATTTTTAATAGGAGCTTCTGGCTCGAAATCATTGAAGTACTATAAATATATTCATCACCACGTCCAATCTTTTGGATTCTTTGAAAACAATTCGTCATTCTCTTCTGGGAATGATATAAATCCAATTTCATTCACTTCAGGGAATGATGTGAAACTAGTAGGACGTGGCTCATGATTTCTTATCAAAATCTCATTATTTTGCTTAGCCACTACAAAATCAGATATAAATTTAGAATATATTATGAACTTTTACACTCGATATTGCTACTTCAGGAGCACATTCGAGGCGTTCATTTTAAACATATATTCTTTAGTGGTTTTTCTCAACACACTTTCAATTATGCAACTTCAGGTGCATAAATCATAATGAGCCTTTTGGTACACATATTGCTCACTTAAATTATCTCACAGAATCAATAGATCCTTTATTATGAGATACTCAATAAAATTATTGATTTAAATCGATCCTTCAGGGATGCTCAATTTCTATTCCAAGATAGATCTTATCATCAATAATTCATAACAAGTATATAAAAATAAATAAAACTTGTATGAAAAATATGTGAATAAACATAAAATTTAATCAAGTAATAATAATGAATATAACATTTCATATTCATTTGGGAACTACAAATAATATATTGAAACACTTACTTGAAGTATAAGCCTACTAGCTTCAAGATCGTCAGAACCTTCGTGCTGATAACGTGTTATAAAACTAATGAAAAGAGAGAGAGCAAAAGATAGAGAGATCTTGAATATGAGAGAAATGTTTAGAGAACTTTGTTTTCTCTTATTTCTTGGTGCCTTACACAAATGAGGACTCCCTCTATTTATAGGGATCTCTTGGTACAAAGAATGGTTATGATTGTTACACTTGTCATCAATCCAATGGTAAAGAGTACAAAGGAGGTTATGTGTATCTAAAATCACCATTGGGGGTAAGTGTACCTAAAATCACCATTGGGGGGTAAGTATACCTAAAATCACCATTGGAGGGTAAGTGTACCTAAAATCACCATTGATGGCTAAATGTGGTCATACAATACAATTTGAACTTGGTTTATAACAGATAATAAATATGTGTGTGTGTTCTTTTATTACTTTTTTTTTTTTTTCAACAAGTACGGCACGTTTTATGACTTTTTGCCTCTCCAATCCAATATATAGGATTTGAACTTTTGATTATGACAAAATCTATTTGTATTATTTTTGGACATATATAATATTGTTGATGCAAAGTATTTCACATCACTTATCTTAAAAAAACTATTGATATTTTTATATGTGTATTATATATATAAGTGGTGTGTTAATACACCAGTTTATGTGTTACAAAATTCATTATATATATATATGAGAAATTATAGAAATTATATTTGTAGTCGTAGAATTTGTAAGAGTTACGCAATTCTTTTGAAAAAAAGTGAGAAAATATGATACCCACGTAAAAAATAATAATGCTTGCAATCGTAAATTTGCAGGCGTTGCGTAATTATTTTGAAAAAAGTGAATAAATAAGGGATTCAATGAAAAGAAAATCAATTTTTTAATAATGAGCTTCACTTTTTTTCAAAGTGACTGCACGACAATTACACACTTTACGACTATAGTAGATATCACTTTTTTTTAAAATAATTGCTCGATGCTTATGCACTCCACGACTGTATTTTAAATTATCATATATATAATAAATAACCTTGAATTTTTATACCTTTCTTAAAAATTAAATAAATAATATTTCAATCTCGGTGAATGCGGAGATAATGAAAATGAAGGTGGAAATGACAAGAAGAAAAATCCAAGTACAAAATCCAAAGGCTAGCTCCAAAGAGTTGGTGTCTTTTTATTTATTTTCTTTCTTTTTCCTGTGACGCCTCAAACTCTCAGATATAGAAATGCGGGAATTGTGACATCTGGATAATGACAACACAGGTCATATAATCCAAACGACGAGTGCTAAGTATGTGCACATACAAAAAGTATATAATAAAAATCATAGCGGATTAATAAAAAAAGTCAACTAAGTACCAGAATTTTAAATACATGACTACCAAAATAAAAATATTTCAGAAATTTATACAATTATATGTGAAAATAAAGTAAAAAGTCAAATACATTGACAAAAGGGAAACAAATCTCATGATCTAAAAAGCGACCACATGTCACTCTTTTAACGGAGCCGATCCTTCAAGCTCAACATCTTCCTTTGCGTCAAAATCTACAATTCCATAAAATGAAGCCGTAGGGAAGATTACAACGTGAGATTATGAGTCTCAACAAGTAACTAACCAAACAACCCAAGAAATAAAAACATATTTTAACAATCAACATGAATGTATCCACATGCTAAACCATGCATGAGATAAAAAACCATCATTTTTTCTTCGAAAATGACCATTTTTTCAACACACGCCAAAAATATCATATAGCCCAAAACAAATCTATTAAAATAAACAACTGTCATCTTTCCAGAAAACCGCCCACATATAAATCCACTATTTTTCCTGAAAATGATCCACATATATCTATTTATCAAAAACTGCTATTTTTCTAGAAAATGGCCCACATATCCAATTATCCCGTATGCACCATGATCTCCGCTAGGGACCATTCACACACCCTAGCTCCCTTCGTCACACCACGTGTGACTTCGTAACGAGCAATGCTCAGCTCCACGCCCAACGCGTTCGTGACCAAGCATCCTCTAACCTTCGCAGCAGAAGGGCCACGAAGTCGGCATGAGAGCGTTACCATCTCGTCCGATCTCATTGTCGCCTAGCGACAACCCAGAGGATGTTACTCAGTATATTATGCTCTCGAATGACCAAAGGAACTCTACCAAAATAATGCCCAATCTCAACTTGAGGTCATGATACGCACGCACCCAAAAACTCATTCTCACATGAAAACCCGGTTTTTCTTTTATAATACATGAAAATGCAAGAACAATAATGATGAGTGTTATTACACCAAACACAACATATAAAAACCCACACATATTCTGACTCCACGAACAATCTCATCCTCCTATCCGACTTAACCACCATACTCCTCAGATCCAAAGTCCGACACAATCAACTAGATTGCAGAAAAATGTGTTAGCGTAAAAATATATTTAAATCTTATAAAGTTCTTTAGAAAATTACTTACAACGATGAAATGCAACTCTGGAAGATCAAGGGTGACACCAAAAGTGGTGAAACAACGGCAAAGCAATGTTTTTCAATAGGTAGTCGTGGGTCTCAAAACTGAGAAATTTCAAATGGGAGTTAAGGGGGAGCTTTGGCTAGGCATGGAGGAGCTTAGGAAGGCGGTGAGAGCTGATGGTGGCGGCTTGGAGTCGTGGGTGGCAGAGCTTGGTTGTGGGTCATAAAGGACCCGTAAGATAGAGAGGAGAAACAGGGAGGAGAAGGGTTGCTGTGGGAGTTGGATTCGGTGGAGGGAAAGGTCACTAGTGAAGGGAGGAGTTGCTAGCGGTGTGAAAGTGGCTTACAGTGGGGCTGGCAACGACAAGAGGAAGAGAACCCGTGGAGATGGGTTCGTACGTGGGAGTGGACAGTGGCGAGATGGAGGCTAGGCTAGGAGGAGGTGGGTCATTAGCGTGAGAAGGAGATGACGAGGTGGGTGGTGACAAGTGGTGAAGCATGGCGGTGCAACTTGGGTGAGTTGCAATGGAACGGAGGAGAAAAAAAAGGGAGAGAGAGAGAGAGGTCGCGCAGGGAGGAGCTCGACTTGGAGGGGTGGTCGCCAGCATGGGATGGCTAGCTGGGTGGCTGGTGGCATGGCTACGATGGCGGCAAGGGCTAGGTTGGAAAAGAGAAACCGAAAGGAGGAGGGATTTCCGTTAGGTGTAGGGGAGAGGGAGGAGATAGAGGGAATGTGGGGCAAAAGAGAAGAAAAATGGTAAAAGATAAAAAATGAAGGGAAAGAAATAAGGTCTAGTCTTTTCAATTTAGATTTCAAAACTAATCTAACGAAAAAAAAAAAATTCAAAACGGCAAGTTAAATAAAATAATTTAAACGCAGTGACTACATAAAATAAAATAATAAAATCTAACAATAAAATAATTTAGAATAAGGGGCAATTTAAATAATGAACAATATTTAATAACAATAAAACACTTTAAATTAAATTTTATAGTTAGAAGTCGTAAAATATACCATGTAAATCATCTCAAATTTAAAACAAGAAAGTCCATAATCTTAATAAATGAAATAATTATTTAATTAAAATATATGTAAATACGGGGTATCACATCTCCTATATGTTTATATATAGCTAGGTGTCATTAGATTTAAGTGATAAATTTTGACAAATTATTCTAATATTGAAGTGAATTCATGTGGTGATTGCTTTGAAAGAAACTTGTTCCTTGATTATTAGGTTTACGTAGTTTACTTTCTTGACTATTGAATTGTGCATTTATTAGGAAAATGCTATTCTTCTCGCCAGTAACTTTCGCAGGTAATTATCATTGGAAGTTTTTTATTTTTTTTATTATTTTTACTTAATGATTAAGTAAGTATTTTTTTAATAATATTGTAATTTTTTTTTATTTTTTTAAAAATATTAAGAAGTGTTAAAAAAATACATGAAAAAAAAAAATTAAAACACAAAACAACTAGCGGCTCCACCCATCATAAAAATGCACAAATCTTATACAAGTCTTTTATAACAAAAGTGGACTCTACAAAAAAGTTGAATTTTTTACCATTTTTCATTACGAGATCTACTTTTTTATAGAATACGTATACGAAATTTATATATCTGGCACTTGTATATATCATTATTCTCCGATAAATTCCACTAAGTATATTCTTCCTTCAATACAAATGATTCTGTACATTTAAAATCATATATGATTCTTTTCTACTATACAACTTTAATTTATTTACGGGAGATTATTGGAAGTGATCCATTTTGCAGTATTTAGCACGGTATAATTGGCTATCCCATGTATCTTTGGGACTCCACAACTTTTTGCACGCTTCAGTGTTCAATATGAATCAAGGGATTGTTTTGATAGTGAGATGAAATGAGATAGTTTTAGATGAAAGTTGTAAGTTGAATAAAATATTATTTTTTAATATTATTATTATTTTAAAATTTAAAAAAATTAAATTGAAATTTGAAAAAATTGAATTAGGATTTGAAAAAATTAAATTATTTATTATATTTTGTATAGAAATTTGAAACAGTCGTAATGATGAAATGAGATGGAATAGTTTCTCAATCCAAACGGTTTCTAAAGGCTCGTTTGGATAGTAAAATGAGATGAGATGGTTTTAGATGAAAGTTGAAAGTTAAATAAAATATTGTTATAATATTATTTTTTAATATTATTATTGTTTTGAGATTTGAAAAAAGTTAAATTATTTATTATATTTTTTATAAAAATTTAAAAAAATTATAATAATAAAATAAAATTAGATGAAATTCTTTTTGAATGAAATACTTTTTGAATCTAAACGAGTATAGCCAAAACTAATGGTAGTATTCTAAGTCGATCAATGTGGATGGTAGACCAACGCCAATGGGCTGTAATATCTTTATGAAAGCCCACAAAATTACTAAAGCGGCCTTGCATTCTATCAAACGGGCCAAAGGCCCTACATGGCCACAGTAAAAATCCTAAATGCACTGTTTTAGACACAAAAATGTGTACTGTTTCTAAGCCCTAATTAGGAACGCAACCCAATTCTCTCTGCGAAGGCCGGCCTCCTCATCCTTGGATGCAAGCCCTAGATCGCTACTGAAAAAATTATTCGCATAATGATACTACGTTCGCTACAACACACCTTAGAAGCTATTTGTTTGATTCCTTCTGGTTTTCATATACTTATGTATACTTATCAAGGTGAAGCTGGCTGGCTTGGAACTGCAAGAAAATAAAACGTGTTCACTTGTGGCAAGTGTTCTTCACCAATTCATATTGAAATTAAAATTATAAAAATGTTAATTTTAAGTATAAGGGTATAATTATAATTTTCTTAATGGGTTATAACGTGTCAAAACGGGTTGGCCCATTATCAATTCGTTAAATAATTATGTCTTAACGGGTCAATCCATTTTGACCCGAATCCATTAAGACTAAACTCAAATCTGCTATTATCGTGTCGTGTTTGTATTGAATTAAATGGTCATGTTACATATTACCACCTCTAGGTGAGATAAAACATTAGATTTCAAGCACAAGGATACTTCATGGTGAATTTCTTTGGTTGAGACACAATTTTGATCCTCCATGAATTGAAAAGCAACTCCAGTTGCTTGATGCAAATATTCCATAAAAAGGTCAAGGTCATCAACGCGTAGATTCCTATTCACGAATATCCATGTAGTTGTATGATAAATAAAGGATGATTTAACATGCCACGTTATTTATTAAAACAATTTAAAAAATTAAAAACACAAAAACAAAAGGTGTAGAGTAAATTTAGAGTTGCATTTTCCTTTTTCCGTATTTAGGATGCTCTTTTGGTTGAAATATATATATTTTTTGTATTTTTTAATAAATCACGTGATGGTGTTACATCAAGAAGGTCATCTTCACTATAAGTTTCAAATGGCGTTTTTGTAATCTTAGTACTCATGGTATCTAGATGGAAGCAAGAATAATATTGTACAACAATATTGATGATTGAGACCAGACATGCATGAATTTAAGAACGAAGATATAAGGTAGTTGATGCTTTATCCAAACTAAGTTGGGATAAGAAAACTCATGTCCCTGAAACTTCCTGTTTAAACTTTGGATTTAGTGAGAATTTCTCTCATTGAGGTATTGGTTCACCTTTTAAAAGATGAGGAGTGGAGTGCCTTCCTCGATCGGTAGTAATTGTTAGAGACACATTATCAAAAAACTATGTATTTGTTATTAGTTATTTCTTATTAAAATTATTATTTTAAGTCAAAATGAGTCTAATATTATCGCAAATAGTTATTTTTGTTGCAAATAGCTCATCATAAATGCGTTTTTTTTTTTAATTTTTGGCAGTGATATAAAAGAATCACGACAGAGGAGGGCTTCTGAAGTTTTGTAGGTACAGGTGATATGGGAAGAAGATGATCATAACTGTGAGAGGAGTAAAATCCCAGGGTCTAGGCCCAGTCCACCTAGTTGGGTATTAGAAGACAAAGGGGGACAAGGAGGGACATGGCGTAGGCAAATGACAGGAGGCCTTAAAGCAAGTCAAAGGGAAAGTAGGAAAGGAAAGGAAGTTGGTGCACACCAAGGGGTAGGGTCCCATCATTGCAGGTCGACACATGCAATAAAATGATATATAAAAAGCCTACAGCCAGAGGGAAAGGGGGGCCTCGATTTCTCCTTCTTCCCCAGTTTCTGCTTCATCTCCTTATGGAATCTCCAGACAGAGAGCTCCTACTCCGGTGCCCACCTCCAATGAACACATCCGAGACCACCATTGTATAGTGAGAAGTGAGAGGGTTATGAGAGACTGTAAACAAGAATATTATAGTAAATTCCTCAAATGCCTATGGACGTAGACGTAACGCCGAACCACGTAAATATGTGTTGCCCATCTCTCTTTATCTCCCCTACACTTGCCTTCTATTCACTGCCTTGGATGTAAGAGCCGACATCATATGACCCTACCGAAACACTGCTAGGGCCCCAAACAACACCGATAGAGGCCCATATCGCATCAGTGGGTCAGAAATGACTCTTTCTCTCCCTCCGGCCCGTTGAGCCTTTTTTATGTCATTAACAATGGCACCATCTGTGGGATCTGATTTTTCCTTTTCTTTGGATGTGGGAGAAGGACAATTTTTCAGTACGCTGAATAATTACCGAACGAGCAGATGACACCCTCCCAGATGATTATTCTTATGCCTTCAATTTTTACATTTATGAAAAAAGAGATGCATGGTGGGCGAGGAAAGATTAAATCTTTCTCACCTAGGTGAGGGACTTGCCGAACTCCTCACCCATGCACTGTAGTAACTCTATCACGTAAAAAAAAATGCACTGCTTGGACACTTATACTACCAAGTTGTAAGGGAGCAAATACTATATACCTACTTAAGTGCATAGTATGAGAGACTTAAGTGCATAGTATGGGAGACTTAAGTGCACAGTATGATGCTGGGCACTTGTGTGCACAGTGTAGCTCACGTTGGCACCATGCATGGCACGCACAATGTCATGCACAGTGTGTAAGGGGTGCACGACGCCATGCACCTCGTAGCGTCGCAGCTCGCTGTTGCTAGGTCCAATGACCCGCCGGCAGCCACCATGTGAACCGCCAGTGGTTTCTGTCTAGCTAGTGTTGGCCCCACCCCAATCCGCACCCCGTAGTTGAGTCGTGGGCCTAAGGGCACAACGGCGAGCACCTAGACTGCCCAGAGGGTGGGGAGAGCCGACGGTCACCAGATGAACCGCCGGCTCCGTTTGTCTCCGTGGGGCCGATCCTTGACCCCCCTTGACCCGACAGAGGCATCACCGCTTGGTCACATGCGTGGAGATGTATGTGGCCAAGATCCGCTCGGCCTAGACGTGTTGCCGACAGTCACCGAGTGAACTGTTGGCGGGTTCTGTCCCCACCTGAGTTGAGCTCCACCATGGGAACTATGAAGGCATGCTGCGGAGGCACCCTACGTCGTGTGCTTGGAGTGGAGGCTGCGTCCAGCAGCTCCAACGAACAGGCAGCCACCCGACCTCTACCACCTAAGTCGCTGACGATCTTTGTCACCCGGCAAGGTGACCTTCCGCCTCACGGACTAGCAACCATGCTCACCCTCCTGTTTGTAGGACTCGAACCAACAGACATGCGACACAGCTTAGGACTCAGCCAGCCAGCTTGACGGCCACCCATCCACCCAGTGGCGGGTCTCGGACGAACTCATGCTAGCCGCATTAAGCAGTTCGGACCAGTCCTGACCACCCAGGGGCCAACTCCGACCCCTAACAACTTACTCCACTTCGTGACTTTGTTGGGCGACACAGAACTTTGCATGCGGCTCGGGAAAACTCCACTCGGCTCAACCACTCAGCAGGCTCCTCCACTTTACTCGACCACTTGGGGCTTAAAAGATCACCTCTCTGGACTCGGGGCTCGGAAGCTACAATACTTGATGCTCGAAAGAATAGGGCTCGGGGCTCGGAAGATCACCACTCGGGGCTTGGGGCTTGGGACTCGGAAACATCGCTCAAGTCTTCACAGCTTGGAAGGCCTCCTCCATTCAGGAGTTGTCTGCACAAGACTGGACGCGGCTTGGAAAATGCCAGAACACAATAGTTATGCATGGACTTGGATCGAGCCCTCCTGACTCGGCAACCAAGATCCACCTCGAACACAACTCTACACAATCAACTCCTCATCCAGTCACCATGCACTGCGTGACCACCCTGGACTCGGTAACTCCTTAGCACCGCACCTTTCAAAAACACTGGCATGGGCTTAGTTGCGAAACTTGGCTGGAACTAGCGAGCGGACATGGCCTCTTAAAAAATATATATATATAATAAATTAAAAGAAGAAAAAGAGGGATCAGTGAGGAGGGAGCGAAAACGCAAATAAATCACCACCGACTGCAAACAATTTTCTCAGTCAAAGCAGACAAATCAACTATAGTAGCTAACATCTCTCTAATTTGTCTCTCTCATGATTTGTGTGAATTCATTTCTACTAACCATTTTTTGTAGTTCAGAACATTGGCCACAAGCCCTGCACTCTGACATAGCAATTTTGCACGGACGAGTCGAGTCCCTTGATCCGCTACTGGCTAAGGCCAAGTTTCCGAAACTAGCTGATCCCCATCTAACAAAGTCAAGTCCCTAGACTCGCCAAATCCCTAGACTCATAACAACAGGCTAAGGCCAAGTCTTCGAAACTAGCCAACCCCCGTCTAGCAAAGTCGAGTAGTCCCTAGACTCGGAACAACAGGCTAAGGCCAACTCTTCGAGACTAATCGACCCCCGTCCAGCAAAGTCGAGTTCCTAAATTCGCAACCATTTGTGGGATAAGACTAAGTCTCTGAGACTAGCCAATCTTTCATCCAACAAAGTCGAGTCCCTAGACTCGCTGAGTGCTTAGATTCGCAACCATATGTAGGGTAATGCCAAGTCTCCAAGACTAGCCGACCCCTCGTCTAGCAAAGTCAAGTCCCTAGATTCGCAACCATATGCAGAGTAAGGCCATGTCTCCGAGACTAGCCGACCTACTGTCAAGTAAAGTCGAGTCCCTAGATTCGCAACCATATGCAGGGTAAGGCCAAGTCTCCGAGACTAGCCGACCCCTCATCCAACAAAACCGAGTCTCTAGATTCGCAACAAAGTCGGATCCCTAGACTTGGTATGGGGTAAGACCAATTCTCAAGACTCGCTGACCCCTTGTTCAACAAAGATGAGTCTCTAGACTCGCTGTGCCAAGTGTCACGCTCGAGCCATAACCATTTCCAGTGGGTTGCCCCGGGAAACGAGTCTTCGGAGTTAACGAGCCTTTGACCTCCACAACCACCTTATGCAGGTTACCTTCGGGAAAGGGCTGATGGGCCTGGCAATCTCCTAAGGTGGACCTAAGGGGTTGAGCCAGTCTCCCGCCACATCCGAGCTCAACACTCGGACCCTGCGCGGTAGAGCCAGCCTCCCACCGCATCCGGGCTCCGCACTCAAGCCAGCCTCTTGCTGCATTCAAGCTCTGCGCTCACACCTTGCGGGGTCAAGCTAGTCTCCCACCGCACCCAAGCTTCGCGCTTACACGTTGCGCGGTCGAGGCAGCCTTCCACTGCATCCAAGCTCTACACTCGAACCTTACGCAGTCACAAGCGCCTCTCGCCTAAATTCGCCCTTAGAGGCATTTATCACTTAACACAGACAGAATATTTTGTTTTCTTATTGATAATTTCTATTGTATATTTTATCTTACAGATTCTCAAGGTTTTCTGTTAGTACAGGTTGCCCTTAAGAATCGCGGGGTACTATGAGGGCAGTAAAATCCCATAGCCTAGGGCACAAGCCCAGCCCACCTAGTCAGGTGCTAGAGGACAAAGGGGGACAAGGAGGGACATGGGGCAGGCAAATGGCAGGAGGACTCAAAGCAAGTCAAAGGGAAAGTGGGAAAAGAAAGGAAGCTGGTGCACACCAAGGGGTAGGGTCTCATCACTGCAGGTCGGCCTACGCAATAAGAAGATATATAAAAAACCTTCAGCCAGAGGGAAAGGGGGGCCTCGATTTCTCTTTCTTCCCCAGTTTCCGCTTCATCACCTCATGGAATCTCAAGACAGAGAGCTCCTACACAGGTGTCCACCTCCGGTGAACACATCCAAGACCACCATTGTACAATGAGAAGTGAGAGGTCATGAAAGAGACTGTAAATAAGAATATTATAGTGAATTCCTCAAAAGCTTGTGGATGTAGGCGCAACGCCGAACCACATAAATATGTGTTGCCCATCTATCTTTATCTCCCCTGTACTTGCCTTCTATTCACCGCCTTGGACGTATGTGCCGACATTGTACGGCCCTACCATAACATCACCAGGGCCAAACAACACCGATAGAGGCCCAAATTCAATGGGCCGGGAATGAATATTTCTCTCCCTTCGGCCTGTTGAGCGTTTTTTGCATCATCAACAATGACATAGCCATCAATTTAATGGTTATTGCAACCACACTTTCTTGTCACTTATTTCTTCATTTATAACTTTTAGACATCCTTTTTCCCTCTTATGTAACATGCAAACTATATATCAATGTCCTTTATAATATTACAAGGATCACGAATCCTTATGCAATTTAATAAGGTTGTCAATTTCTTTTATAAGCATGAACCCAACACGTAATAATAGGATTAGGGTTGAACATAGTCAGGTTCGGTTCAATTTGGATCAACCTATGCATGGGTTCATTAATAGACCCGAGTGATCTGATTAGCAAAAAGAAAAAAATATTATTTGACCGACCCATGACTCGATAGACCCGCTAGAAATTTTAACTAGAAATTTAACTTTCAATTGAAAAATATAGTACTTATTTTGAGTCTTTTCTTAAAACTTTCTTTTATAGCCTTTCAACCCTATAGTAGGGAATGATTAAATTAAGTATTTTTCTATTTCTTTTGTTTTTAATATTTTTAAATGAATCAAATAGGTTGTGTCGAGTCAAGATGCAAAATAGGTGTGTCGGATTTGAATTGAGGTGTTTTTTTTTTCGACAAGATTAATATATTAATAGAGAAACTAAACAATACATGAGCATGAGTAGAGTATTAATTATACAATACAGAATTATACTATGGAATGAGGGTATTTTCCACTATGGAAGTTGAGCATACTGGGTGGAATCCAGTTTTAGGGTATATTTCCATATGATAGATTGGAAGTGGCCCATTGCGCAAGGTTGTGAGCGCACTGATTTTGGGAACGGCGAATTTTCTGAACCCTCCATTCTTCAAAATGTCTGAGTAAGTACTTGATGTCTCTAATGGTAGGTTGCATGGTCCAGTCTTCTGTCTTTGTTGAGATGGATATTGCTTGTATGACTTGCTTTGAGCCTCCCTCTATGATAACTTTTGGAATCTTTCTTTTAACTGCCTCTTGTATTGCCATCAGAGCTGCCATTGCTTCTCCTACATTTGGTCTTGTGCTTTTGATGAAGTTTGTTTGTATGAAGATAACTTCCCCTTGGCTGTTTCTACATAATGAAGCAATTGAACTCCCATTTGATCTTACTGCTACATCAAAAGAGAGGGAGAATATTCCTTGAGATGGTGGTTGCCATTTTTTTTTCTTGTTTATTGTTCTTTGTGGTCCAGGCTTTATTATACTCTTTGAATAATTGTGTGACCTTGGAAACAAACCAATCTGGAGTTGGAGTTAATTCTTTGTGGATTACCTAATTTCTTATATACCATAAGCTATCCATAGCTAATGTAGCAAACAGTTGAAAGGATTGTGCTTCTTCCTCAAGAATGTTCAGTCTATTACAAGGATTTAAAATGATTGATATCCATTTAGAAATGGGCTGGTTTGCGAAATGGGAAATGTTAGTAGGCCATTTAGATTGTCTCCATAGAATACTAGAGAAAGGACAATTTAGGAAAAGATGAGGAAAGGTTTCTTCCTTCGTGGTGCAAAGAGAACAGTTTGTATGACTTTCATCTAGGTGGAGTGTGCTTTTAAGGAGGGATCTTGTGGGAAGAATGTTATTCACCACCTTCCAAAGAAAAAATTTTAGTCTGTCTTGAAGCTTGAGTTTCCAAAGATTTTTCCAAATTTTTCTTGTTTGTTGTATTTGAGTGGTCTCATTTGGTATTTGAAGGGCTGCATATGCTAATTTGACAAAGAATTTGCCCGAGGAATGGTGAATCCATTTAATTTTATCTTTGCATGTTCTGAAGTTTAGGGTCGAAAGTGGGATTTTCATGATGGCTGTTGCTGATTCTGGTGTGAAAAGGGCTTGAAACAAAGGGAATTCCAAAGTCTGGGCTCTTCAAGAGTTAGTTCAGATACTTTCATATCTGGATCCATTGGGAGATTGTTTTGGTTTGGTTGAGGTTTTGAGGAATTTATGGTTGGGACCCAAGGATCTATCCAAACTCTCGTAGTGGTGCCATTATTGATTTGAAAGCAGATGGATTCTTTGATGAAATCTCTTTGTTTTATAAGACCTTTTCAAAACCATGAGTATGTTGGTTTAGCAGCAATGTCAAAAAAGGATGTATTTTTTAAGTACTTTTTTTTAGGCATTTCTTCCAAAGACTATCAGTTTCATTTATGAGGATCCAAGCAAACCTTGAAACAAGTGACTTGTTAAATTGAGAAAAATTTTTCAAGCCAATACCCCTATAGGATTTGGGCATACAGATGGAATTCCAAGATATTGGGTATATTTATGAGTTTGGTTGTCTTTCATTCCCCACCAAAATCTACGAGTGTATTTATCAAGTTGATTTGTGACAGATTTTGGCATCCAAATTGTAGACATAGTATAGGCTGGGATTGAGTTAACAACTGATCTGATGAGGGTTGTCCTACCTGCCTGAGAAAGGAGTTTTGATTTCCAACCTTGCAGTCTGTTTTGGACTTTTTCCTGAATTTCTTTTAAAAGTATTTTCTTTTCTGTTCCTAAGTATAAGGGCAGTCCTAAATATCTTAATTTTGGAGGGGAAACTTTATAGTTCAAGGACTCCTTAATTACTCTAGCATTCTTGCTTTGAGTATTATTATTGAAATGTATGGATGATTTTGCAAGGTTGATTTTTTGGCCAGACCAATTAGTGTATGTATTTAAGTAGCGTGCGTAGGCTTGAGCATTATTAGGGGTGGCCTCACCAAAGAGTATTAGATCATCTGCAAAAAGGAGGTGTGTGATAGTTTAGCCATCTTTTGAGATTTTGATACCTTCAATGTTATTATTGAGCTCCTCTCGAGTGATTAGTCTAGATAGCACCTCACTACTCATTATAAAAAGGAATGGAGATAGTGGATCACCTTGACAAATTCCTCGTTTTGGGTGGATGAAACCTGCTGGGGATCCGTTTATGTTGATAGAGTATGTGACAGTTGTGATACATTCTTTCATCCAATTTATCCACTTATGATTAAAACCAAGATGTTCAAAGACTGATAAGAGAAATGGCCATTCCATGTAGTCAAATGCATTTTCCATGTCAATTTTAATGGCCATTAAACCTTTTTTCCCTTTCTTCTTTTTCAGGTGATGAAAAATTTCTTGTGCCAAAATTGTATTTTCTTAGATGAGTCTGACTAGAACAAAGGCTATATGATAGGGAGAAATAATACTGGGAAGAATTTTCTTGAGTCTGTTATCAAGGATTTTTGCAATGATTTTGTAATAAACATTCGAGAGGCTTATAGGTATGAAATGATTTACTTAATTGGGATTTTTAGTTTTTGGTATTAGGGCAATATTGGTGTGATTGATCTCTTTTAGAAGTTTGCCTTGATTGAAGACATTAATGATAATGTCTATGAGATCTTTTTTAACAATGTCCCAGTAATATTTATAGAAAAGTCCTGTGAAACCATCAGGACCAGGTGCTTTTGTATGTGGGACTTGTGCAATTGCTTATGATTTATTCTTCAATGGGGATCTTGCAGAGGAATTCATTTTCTGAGTTTGTTATTTTATTGGGAAAAATGGTTGTTATGTCCTCCATGTCCTCTAGATTAGTGGAATTAAAAATGGTTTGGAAGTTTTCTTGGAATTTTTGCTTTATAAGATGTGGGTCACTAGCCCAGTTTCTCGGTCCAGTTTTGAGAATTTCAATATTGTTCTTTCTTCTTTTTATTGAAGTGGATGCATGAAAGAACATTATAAGATAATGTTTAATTATTTATCTCTTGTTAAGATTAACTTGAAAATTATCCAAACTCAAATGAACCGACATTGATTGATAGCCCTGACGCAATCTGGCACTGTTCGTGGGGTGTAATCTTAGTAGACATGAGGAGAAATTGAAGTTTGAGGAGTACTTCTTAGCTGAGTATTTCATTTATAGATTTAGATCCCTTAACTACTTTAAGGTATAGAGTGGCATAAACACGTAAATTGAGTTCTGAAACATTTATATGTCTTAGTGAATTTCTCTAGTAATATTAATGAGTATTTCGGAAAATGTTATAGGACCCAGTTTATGTGTCAATATCTCTTCCAATCTGGACTCTAGGGTTTGATAAAAAAAAAAACTTTAGGAAACGTCTTGCATTTACCATACAAAAGATACGTTACTCTTAAGTATATTCTTATGTTGCTTAGTAAATCTTTGAAACACTTGATGATTTCAACTCTGGATTTGTTAATTTATTTCTTTAGTATAAATAATCTAACTTAGGTTAAGGAGGTCTGAGTGAATATATATATATACAAAGAAAAATTCTAATGGTTATTCTCTATACTACATATCAATATGTGATCTGTCATTTTTGTTATTATATTTAAACATACATATTGATGGGGCTAATACAATCGGATTATTGGCTGTTTTAAGAGGTTTACAACTTTGCGTACCTCTTGGGATACCAAAATTGATAATCAAGTCTGTTGCCCAGATGACTAACACAAGAGGGGGGTGAATTGAGTTGTATTTAAAAAAATAACAATTATAAATCAAATATACAATATAAAATATAAACAAAATATGAAACAACAATAAATATAAAGAGTAAGGGTAAGAGAGAAGCAAACTCAGTATGTTAACGAGGTTTGGCCCCACTGCCTACGTTCTCGCCTCAAGCTACCCCTTGAGGATCCCCGAATTCACTATTCAACCTCCTTCAGGTGGAGATAGAAACCTATTACACCTTTGAACAACACCGCTACAAAGGATCCGTATAGAACACCCTCTACACTTGCAATCACCTTACACGTGGTGATTCAACGATTCCCTGTGTAGAACACTTTCTACACGCACAAGGGTTGTACACACCCTTTTACTGATACAAGAATTGATAGTGGGTAGGATATCAGAAAACACTCCTCAATGAGTGAAATAAGAACAATACAAGCACAAACTATATCTCTCAAAATGAACAAGGGTTAAGGCTCAATGCTTAGAGAAGAGAGAATGAAAGCTTTGAATGAGAGTTGTATGCTCTTGGTGTTGTGAATGTGAAGCTCTCAAATGATCTATTTATAGGCATATGAGACTTCATATTCAAATTTAAAAAGATTCACATGTCAAAAACATCATCATTCATTTTTCAAAAATTTCAAACCTAATCTTTTTACTTTTTGCATATGACAAAAGGAGCACACTTTGCTTTTCAAAAATTTCAAACCTAATTTTTTACTTTTTGCATATGACAAAAGGAGCACACTTTACTTTTCAAAATATTCAAACAAAGGCATCTTCCTTTTGCATAAGTCAAGAAAAGCATCAATCACTTTTGAAAATATTCAAATAAAACATGCACATGTGAAAGATGACAATCAATCATCTTTAATATTTTCAAAGTTCAAACCTTTAATCATGGCATGCACATGTGAAAGATGACAATCAATTATCTTTCAAAATTTTCAAATTTAATTTTCAAAATATTCATGCACATGTGGAAAATGTATTTTAATGCTTTATGATAAAATATTAATTTTTGAGCCTTAATCCTAATTTCGAATTTTAAGAGATTTACAACATTTCTCTATGACTTTAATGTGAACTTGTTTCCTTCTTGCTCATGCTTGGTTCCTTGATGTGCTTGACTCCATTGTGTGGACAACTTGAGCTTGAGACTCCTTCATTCTTTGAATTCATTTGTTATCATCAAAATCCATGTGTAAATATATAATTACACAAAACTTGAAACCTTAGGTTCAACAATCTCCCCCTTTTTGATGATGACAAATACTTGATAGAACCTGAAACCTGTATTAATACTTAAGCTCCCCCTGAGAATGTGCGTTAGTTTTTCAAGCAAAAATATAAATATAATTCCAAGCATATATAACAAGTTTAGCAATTTAAACAATGTTAATGTTCTAGTCTAAAACTTCTCCCCCTTTTGGCATCATTAAAAAGGATCCGCAGCAAATAAATGGTCTGAAGAAAACGGTGTATTGTAGACACTGTAGATAGTAATTGGATCCGTCCGTGACCCGACAAGTGTGGCTGGAGATTTGAAAAAATCGCCTGATGTTGTTGACAAACGAGATTGAAGGCTCCGAGTTTCTAAAAAATGTCATTTTCACCGATCGGGAAAAAATCACATTGCTCTTTGACTTGGATGATAGCTCGTCTTGTTCTTTATACTATCTCTATAAAATCAGTCTTAAAGTTCATCCAATCCGCATCAAGTTTTCTTCTTATCTCTATAACTCATCTGCATTCCTTCAACATTCTCGCTTTAAGTTTTCAATTCTTCTCTCCATGGCTCATTCTTCTAACATTCCTCTAGATGCATCCATGAGGTATTCAGCACCTCAACCTCCTGTCCTTTCTGCAGCTGCCATTGGTGCCATGTTGCAGCAAGAAAATAATAGTATGGCTAATAAGTCAGACTCCGATGCTATCTACGACTTGGTGAGTCTCGGGACTCGCTACTCATCCTCTATTGTTGCTTTTTCCCAGCGGGTACAAGCCAAAAACCATGAGGTTGAAAAGCTTAAAGAACAAATTGTTGTACTTCAACGAATTGTTCAAGAGTCTCACACAAGGGAAGGAATCCTTCGGCAGAAGAATAAACAGTTGAAATCTCTATTGAAATCTTCATTCCGCTTGCCAGTTCCCATGGCTAAGAACCTCAAGTTTATGTAAAAGTATTTAAAAAATATCTCTCTATTTTTATGAACTCTGATCTGTCTTTTAAGAGATATTATAACATGCATCATACCTATTTCTCTTCTAATCATACATAATCTATCTTCTGGTAAAGGTTTTGTGAATATATCTGCTAACTGATCGTGTGTGTTTGTGAACTCTAGTACTATATCGCCTTTCTGCACATGATCTCGAAGAAAATGATATCTTATTTCAATATGCTTAGTTCTAGAATGTTGTATTGGGTTCTTTGAAAGATTTATAGCACTTGTATTATCACATTTGATTGGAATGTGATTATACATGAGTTTAAAATCTTCAAGTTGTTGCTTCATGTAAAGAACTTGAGCACAACAACTACCCGCAGCAACATATTCTGCCTCAGCAGTAGATAGTGCAACAGAATTTTGTTTTTTACTAAACCAGGAAACTAATGCATGACCTAAGAAGTGACATGCTCCACTAGTGCTTTTTCGATCTATTTTACAACCAGCATAATCTGCATCTGTGTAGCTGATTAAATCGAAAGATGTGTGTTTAGGGTACCATAACCCTAGGTTAATTGTACCACTAAGATATCTAAGAATGCGCTTAACTGCAATTAAATGAGATTCTTTTGGAGATGATTGAAAGCGTGCACATAAGCACACACTGAACATAATATCTGGTCTACTGGCTGTCAAATATAATAAGCTACCAATCATACCTCGATATACCTTCGAGTCAACTGGCTTACCGGATTCATCTTTATCAAGTTTAGTAGATGGGCTCATTGGTGTTCCAGTTTCCTTAGCACCTTCCATCCCAAACTTCTTCAACAATTCCTTAATATATTTTGATTGATTGATGAATGTCCCACTTTTTACTTGCTTAATTTGCAATCCGAGAAAGAATGTAAGTTCTCCCATCATGCTCATTTCAAATTCATCCTGCATAGTCTTAGCAAAAACTTGACACATGTTTTCATTAGTAGCACCGAATATTATATCATCAACATAAATCTGAATCAAAAGAATATCATCATTTTCGTATTTAATGAAAAGAGTTGTGTCTCTTGAAAAACCTTTTTCAATCAAGAAACCACTAAGTCTCTCGTACCACGCTCTAAGAGCTTGTTTGAGTCCATATAGTACTTTTGTGAGTTTGAAAACATGATTTGGAGAAATATGATTTTCAAAACCTGGAGGTTGCTCAACATATATCTCTTTATTTATAAAACCGTTTGTTTTTGCTTGTAGAGGACTTCATGCATACCTATAAAAACAATTAAAATGATTTTTCTTGGTACCCAAGTTCTTTGGGTCCTTTATTTATTAGTATTAGAAGAAATAAGATTTTTAGGTACCCATATGGCCCTAATAGTCATTGTATGTTTTCTTCTAATAGGACAAGCATGATAATTATGACCATTTCTATTACAAAAATTGCAAATAGCATGTGGCATATATGAAGAACTTGAGTGATTATAATAGTATCCCTTTTTGACAAAATTATTACGAAAAGAATTTTGAATATTAGACTTTGATGTAGAAGGATTATCAAAGAAGTTTTTATAAGGTTTGAATTTTTGTTTTGGCATATATCCCAAGCCTGCTTTGTCAAAAACACATCTTTGACTACCAAGAAGTTTTTCAAAATTTCTTTTTCCATTCGTAAAGTTTTCAACAATATTTTCTAAATCAGTTTTCTTCTTCTTCAACTCAAGATTTTCATCTTTCAAAACAATATTTTCTTTTTTTAAAATATCAATTTCGTTTGTTAAAGAAGAATTTTTCTTTTTCAAAGCAGTATATTTGATACCCAATTTTTCAAATTCCTCATATACCTCTTCTAAAACATTTTGCAATTCTTCATATGAAGGATTTTCAATATTATCAAAATTTGTTACCTCAATGTCATCTTTAGCCATAAGACAGAGATTTGCTGATTCTTCATTGCTTGCTTCACTATCTGAGCTACTTGAATCATCATCCCATGTAGCTTTCATTGCTTTCTTGCCTTTGTTTCGATCTTTCTTTAGCAGAGGACAATCTGGCTTGATATGACCAGGCTTATTGCATTTATAACAAATTAAAGTATCATTTTTACCTGAATCTTTCTTGGAAAACTTTTTGAAAGATTTCCTCGGAGGAGTTTTATTTTTCTTTAAGAATCTCTGAATTCTTCTTGTTATCATCGCAACTTCTTTATCTTTATCGTCATTTTCCTCATCTTCATCACTTTCACTTTCATGAGGAACAGCTTTAAGTGCCAAGCTTTTCTTTGGCTTTCCTTCTTCTTCTCCTCTTTTCAATGTGTGCTCATAGGTGATAAGTGACCCGATGAGTTCATTCACTTCGAGCTTCTTGAGGTCTCTAGCTTCAAGAATCGCTGTCACTTTTGATTCCCAACATTTTGGTAGAGAGTTGAGAATTTTTCTTACCATTTCCACTTTGGAATAAACTTTGCCAAGAGCTGTCAAACTGTTTATGATGTTAGTAAAACGAGTGTGCATACTAGAAATAGATTCATCATCATTCATCTTAAACATTTCATATGCATGAGTAAGAATATAAATTTTTGATTCCTTAACTTGAGAAGTTCTTTCGTAAGGAACTTCCAAGTTATCCCAAATTTCTTTTGCCGTAGCACAAGTCATTACTCTATTAAACTCATTACCATTGAGAGCATTATATAATAAATTCATAACAGTTAAATTCAAAGTATAAAGTCTATCGTCTTCACGATTAAACTCTTCTTCTTCCTTTTTGACCTTTACTCCATCAACCACTTTTGTTGGAATATAAGGTCCATTTACAATGCAGTTTCAGATTTTTCGACCTTGAGCCTGAAGGAATATTCTCATTCTAACTTTCCAGAATGAGTAATTGTCTCCACAAAAGAGTGGAGGCCGACTGCTAGATTGACCTTCACCAAATGAAGCTGCAATGTTAGCTATAAGATCTTAACTCAAAAGATAGTTAATCTTATAACAGAGCTCTAGCTCTGATACCAATTGTTGCCCAGATGACTAACACAAGAGGGGGGTGAATTGAGTTGTATTTAAAAAAATAACAATTATAAATCAAATATACAATATAAAATATAAACAAAATATGAAACAACAATAAATATAAAGAGTAAGGGTAAGAGAGAAGCAAACTCAGTATGTTAACGAGGTTCGGCTCCTCGCCTCAAGCTACCCCTTGAGGATCCCCGAATTCACTATTCAATCTCTTTCAGGTGGAGATAGAAACCTATTACACATTTGAACAACACTGCTACAAAGGATCCGTGTAGAACACCCTCTACACTTGCAATCACCTTACACGTGGTGATTCAACGATTCCCTGTGTAGAACACTTTCTACACGCACAAGGGTTGTACACACCCTTTTACTGATACAAGAATTGATAGTGGGTAGGATATCAGAAAACACTCCTCAATGAGTGAAATAAGAACAATACAAGCACAAACTATATCTCTCAAAATGAATAAGGGTTAAGGCTCAATGCTTAGAGAAGAGAGAATGAAAGCTTTGAATGAGAGTTGTATGCTCTTGGTGTTGTGAATGTGAAGCTCTCAAATGATCTATTTATACGCATATGAGACTTCATATTCAAATTTAAAAAGATTCACATGTCAAAAACATCATCATTCACTTTTCAAAAAATCAAACCTAATCCTTTTACTTTTTGCATATGACAAAAGGAGCACACTTTGTTTTTCAAAAAAATCAAACCTAATCTTTTACTTTTTGCATATGACAAAAGGAGCATACTTTATTTTTCAAAAATTTCAAACCTAATCTTTTACTTTTTGCATATGACAAAAGGAGCACACTTTACTTTTCAAAAAATTCAAACAAAGGCATCTTCCTTTTGCATAAGTCAAGAAAAGCATCAATCACTTTTGAAAATATTCAAATAAAATATGCACATGTGAAAGATGACAATCAATCATCTTTAATATTTTCAAAGTTCAAACCTTTAATCATGGCATGCACATGTGAAAGATGACAATCAATTATCTTTCAAAATTTTTAAATTTAATTTTCAAAATATTCATGCACATGTGGAAAATGTATTTTAATGTTTTATGATAAAATATTAATTTTTGAGCCTTAATCCTAATTTCAAATTTTAAGAGATTTACAACATTACTCTATGACTTTAATGTGAACTTGTTTCCTTCTTGCTCATGCTTGGTTCCTTGATGTGCTTGACTCCATTGTGTGGACAACTTGAGTTTGAGACTCCTTCATTCTTTGAATTCATTTGTTATCATCAAAATCCATGTGTAAATATATAATTACACAAAACTTGAAATCTTAGGTTCAACAAAGTCCGATTGTTTACCGCTGGTACAGGAATTGCAAGCAACACATGAGTTATCTTCATGGAATGGTAATATGATTAGAGATGCAAAGGATTTGATGCACAGATTTCCTGAAATCATTGTTCAACATGTGCCTAGGAGTGGGAATGGGGTGGCTCATTGTTTAGCTAGATATGCTTGGCATGTAGTTGATATTCAAGTATGGTGGGATTTTGTACCTGCTTGTGCTGATCAAGCTCTTTGGGTTGATCAAGTTGCTATGTAATGATGTTTTTAAATGGAAGTTTAGTTATATAAAAATAAATAAATAAAATAAAATGATAAAAATGACAAATCATATGTTAGTATGTGGTGTGGAAACTATGATAAATAACATTTCTCGTATAAATTGAATCCAGAATTCAAAAGAACATTTGACTTTTTGTTACAACTAGGGTTTTAAATAAAACAGACATATTCCTGAGTAACTTGACCTAGATAATTTGTATAAACACGACTTAAAGTTGACTAGGCTCTGTTTGATTACTCAATGGAGTTCAGTGCAGTTTACTTTTAGACCGCTTCTACCATCCAAACAACAACTTGAGCTGCATATTAGTTGAGTTAAGTGAGTTTACACTGTAGATTGATTTAATGCTTCTGCCAAATGCTAGAAATACGACTCATTTATTTTACAACTTTCTATAAATATATATAAACTCATCTTAACATCCAAATATACTTAAATTACGTTTAGACGTTGAATTGACTTGAGTTGAAATGAAAGTTGAATAAAATATTGTTAGACTATTATTTTTTTAATATTATTATTATTATTTTGGGATTTGAAAAATCTTTTATTGTTTATTATATTTTGTGTTGAAATTTAGGAAAGTTGTATTGATTAGATGAGATGAGTTGAGGAACCAAACTCATCTAAAACTTATCTTAAGTGGACTTCGCAAAACTCTTTAAACCATCTCAACTCACTACTATTTATAAAAAACTTAACTTAACATCCAAACGTAGTCTTAATGAATAAATTAAATCTGAAGAAAAAAAACATAAATAGGCTCGTATTTTCAAACAAGTCAAATTTATTTAAACCTGACTTCACTCTATATGATCTTGTACTTATTATTTCTAGAGAAATGATAGCTGCAGTTATGATTGCATAAGCGTATCATAATCACAGCATATATATATATATATATTTATAGATTACCTAAATTACTTAAATGATATATTCTCAACATAAATAAGTAACTAATTATGAATAAGAATTCACAAAAATAAATTATATTACATGATAAGAATTTGGTCAAAAATTAAATTAACCAATCAAGTATCTAAAATTGGAAAATGCTACTTAGTCCCCTCAATGTTACAGCACGAGTATTTTAATTTTTTTTTACTTAGTAGTTAAGGAAGTGATTATTAGGGAAGTTGTATATTTTCTTAATGATTAAGGATGTTAAAAAATACTTAAAAGAAAATTATAGAAAAAAGAACTACAAATTTGTACTGGTGATACGCCCCATGATAAATGCTGGGTAGTCTGCTAGCACCATCTTATAAAATTTAGCTCGATAATAACATTAGTCTCGACTCATATTTTTTCTTACTGAAGTAAAAAATAAATAAATAAGATTTCAATATATTAAATAATCAGTTCGATTCAATTCGATTATCGCCCTTCTTGAATATGCAAAAAGATTTCAGAAACTAATTGATTAAGCGATAGTTTGGGTAGTACTTCACTATTATTTATTATTTTATCATTATTTTTTATTATTTTGTATTACTATTTATTATTATTAAATACTTTTTTATTATATTTTATTATTATTTATAGAGTATCTGAAATTATCTAACTATCCAAACACAACCTAAATAATCTTAGAGGTCAACTAAATTATTTGTCACATTCTTAATGGACACGTGCTATTGTACTGATCACATAATCCTTATCACAACACCGATGACTTGGAATAGATGAGTTATTACACTTTTTTTTTTGTAGCTCTAGTGTAATGCTCTGATGCTGACATAGTTATGCTTAATATAAAAAAATAAAAATAAGTATCTTGCGTCTGGAAATGATAGTAAGTTTATTTGTTTTGTTTAATGCAATTCGTCTTCGTCGACCTGAGGAAGTTCTTTTGGTACGGAGGCACCAATGGTCTAGGGGTGTAAAAAAAAATCGATAAATTGGTAAATCGGACCAAATTGATGGCATCGGTTCGGTCCCAAGGTTGATTCGGTCCAGTACCGGTTTTAGTTTTCTTAAAACCGGTCAAAATCGGTCCGCTTTCAATTTTTCTTTTTCTAAAACCGGACTGGACCGATTTATATATATATATATTAATTTTTTATATTGTATATAATATTTATATATAATATATAACTATATATAAAATAGTTTTGTATTATATGATAAATTACTAATTAATATAGAATTAAATTTTAAAATCTTATATCATTTTGTTTATTGTATTAATAGTTATACTAATATTATATAGTGCATATTAATAGTTATACTAATACTATATCACTATATATTATAATATATGATAATATATAATTATAGTCTATAATATAATTATAATATATATTATAATATACTATAATATATTATCACTATAGTATTATATACTATAATATACTATATTATATATATTATAATCTAGTATATTAAAACCGGTAAAACCGAAGTACCGGTTTAGGAGGGTAACCGGTGCGTAATCATTTTTGAAAAATACAAAACCGGTACATATCGGTTCGGTCCTAAATTTTGTCTAAAATCAGACCGAACCGGATCGGTTACACCCCTACAATGACCTAAGAGGACTCTCAGTAACTTATGTATAATATTAAAAATATAAAATGTTTAAAAAATTATTTATCAATTAAAATATCTCTATTTAATTTTTTTCTAAAAAATATCTTCAAAATATTATTTATCTAATTTTTTTATATTTGATTTTATTTTTAATTTTTATTAACTTACATAATTTTATTTTGTGTGTATATGATTGAATTATATTACTTTGTATTTTATAAATATAAAAATATATATAGATATTACAAATTCATTAATAGAAAAAAATGTTTAAAAATAATAAAAAAATATTATTTAAATAATATGAAAAAAAAAGATTTATGGTATATTACTAAAATAAGTACTTAAAATAAATAAGCTTGTCCCTTCTGCGCGACTGAGATGAACAGTGAGTCAATGGGATAAAAATGACCGAAGGCCACCCAGACTTTTCATTGCAATAATTGGGTTGGGTCGCCGACCTTTTGCAGACAAACCCTTCAACTTTTGCAATTTCCGGACCAACCGATCTCCGTTATCATCGTTTTGTTTTTGTTTTCTTCATTTCGATCCCATCTTTTATTAGTAAATTACTTCGATCCCATCTTCATTTCGATCCCATCTTTCTACATCGGGGTAAGTGAGTTTCTCAAAAAAACAAAAGAGTGAGTTTCTCTAATGAAGTAATTCATTTCCGTCCTCTCTCTCTTTCTCTCTCTAAAGACTTCCGGCTCAGCAATGGCCGTGACGGACTTCTTTGCCGGCGAGATTGCCACGGAGCTCCTGAAGATGTTGATTACCATAGCAGGCAAATCATCTCTCTGCAAGGCGAGCGCCGAGCAACTCATCTCCAACCTCGAGGCACTCCAACCCATCATACGTGAGATCAAGTACTCCGGGGTCGAGCTCCCGAGCAATCGTCAATTCCAACTCGACCGCCTCTCTGAGACCCTACAAGGCGGCCTTGAACTCGCCCACAAAGTCCTCCAGTCGAGTCGCTGGAACATGTACAAGAACTATCATCTAGCGAGGAAGATGGAGAAGCTTGAGAAGAACGTATCGAGATTCTTGCAGTGTCTGGTTCCCGTTCATGTGCTGGCGGACGTGCTCCACATGAGGTTTGAGACGACCGCACGGTTTGATCGGCTGGACGGGTCGACCATGAGGCTGGAGCAGCAGCTTGGGGCTATGAGTATCGGAGCTGGAGGAGCTTGGATAGAGGAAGCGGCGAGGAAGGCGGAGGAGGATAAAAAGTATATGGAGGATAGTTTGGTGAATCTTGGGGTGGGGTTGGACTTGGGAAAGAAGAAGGTGAAGGAGATGCTGGTTGAGAGAGATGACTTGGCCGTTGTTGGGATTTTTGGCATTGGTGGGTCTGGCAAGACCACCTTGGCGAGAGAATTTTGCAAAGATCATCAAGTTCGAAGTGAGTTATGTTATTATTACTATTATGATTACTGTTTTGATTTCTCTAACTTTTTCTTTATCATCTTTTCACTGTTGTTTCTTGATCATATCTGTTTAGTAGCTGAAATCAGTCTAAGGTTGTTCACAAATCAAAAGATCAGTATAGAATGATCTCATAACTAGTACGAGGTTTCCCGTTTCAAACTGACTCGAGCTATCAACCATACGCAGGTTTTTTCAGGGATAGGATTTTGTTCCTGACAGTCTCTCAATCTCCGAATGTGGATCAGTTGAGAGTAAAGATTTGGGGATACATCATAGGCAATGAACATTTGAGCCCCAGTTATAAAATTTCTGAAAATTACCTAGGATATCATGGGTACAATGTTGGAGCACGGACTTTGGTGGTGTTGGACGATGTGTGGTCACAATCGGTGCTGGAACGACTAATATTTCCAGGTTGTAAAATCCTGGTGGTTTCCCGTTTCAAGTTCCCTACGATTATTAAGGCTACTTATGAAGTAGAGTTGTTGACGCACAAAGAAGCAATGTCTCTGTTCTGCCACACTGCTTTTGGACAAAATTCCATGCCTCTTCATGCAAATGAGAATCTAGTCAAGCAGGTACACTTCTTGAATTCTTCTCCAAGTAAAATACCATAATATATGAAAGAGAGAAATCATTTTTTTTTCTTATGAAATAATAGAACTTCGTATCTTGATGCATTTATTCGATTCGTTCATTACTGTTAGTGTAGCAGAAAGATGGATATTCCTGACTCATTATCAAACAATCACTAGAACTAGTTTTTGAGGATTGTGAGTCGAAAATATAACAAAATATTTCTAGTGGAATTTTCACAATCACTGAAGAGATAGTTGAGATTGTTTCTCTAGATCCAGGGATAGGTACTTCGTCAGATTCACCTCTAGATCATGAGTGTTTACTTGTGGGAAAATAAGTTATGTAATTTTCATGTTCTTATGTAGCTGGTTGCCTAATTGCTACTGATATGAATTAAAATTGTATTGAACAGACTGTGAGTGAGTGCAAAGGACTTCCCTTGGCACTTAAAGTGATAGGAGCTTCACTCAGGGATCAATCTGAGTTGTTTTGGGCAAGTGCAGTGAATAGGCTAGCTCGGGGGGAGCCTGTATCTGAGCCCCATGAAAGACAACTGTTTGAACGTTTGGCAACAAGTGTCGAGTGTTTGCCTCCCAAGGTCAGGGAATGTTTCTTGGATTTGGGATCCTTTCCTGAAGACAAGAAGATTCCCTTGGATGTCCTCATCAATATGTGGGTTGAGATACATGATATTGAAGAGGTCGAAGCATTTGCTATTCTTGTTGAACTTTCAAACAAGAATCTTGTCACCCTGGTAAAGGATGAGAGGTATGCAAATTGCTCGTTTTTTTTTTTTTTTAATTGGTCTAAACAAAGTTTTCTTTTGTTATAGCATTCTAAAACTTCTTGTTTTTGGTTAATCTGGTAGGGCTGGAGATATGTATAGCAGTTCCTTGATCTTCATTACACAGCACGATGTGTTAAGAGACCTTGCTCTTCATTTGAGCAATCGAGGCCCCATAAATAGGCACAAACGGTTGCTAATGCCGAGAAGAGAGACAGAACTTCCGAGAGAATGGGATAGGAATTCTTCTCAGCCGTTTGATGCCCAGATCGTTTCAATTCATACAGGTATGAGATCATCATTCCTTCTATCTTGCTTTGCTTTTCGGGGAAAAATAGGATACTTGCTTTGCTTTATGTCTATTTTTGTATTGATGTTCTATCTGCAAATATTCACGCTCACTCTCACTCTACTCTCACAATGTAGGTGAAATGGAAGAAATGGACTGGTTCTCCATGGATTTCCCCATGGCTGAAGTGCTCATCCTGAACTTCTCCTCAAACAAATATTTCTTACCTCCCTTCATCAATAGCATGCCCAAGCTAAGGGCGCTAATAATAATGAATTATAGCACATCCAGTGCTATACTTGACAATTTCTCTGTTTTTGCCAGTTTGTCAAACTTGAGAAGCCTCTGGCTTGAAAAGGTTACCATTCCTCAGTTTTCTAAAGTTCCCGTGACCCTGAAAAGGTTATGCAAAATGTCCCTTGTCCTGTGTAAGGTTAGCAGCGGCCTTGGTCAGTCAGACGTAGACCTGCCTCAACTCTTCCCCTGCCTTTCTGAGCTCGCAATTGACCACTGTGATGATTTGGTTGAGGTGCCTTCTAGCATTTGTAGGATGGCCAAACTGAAGCATCTGAGCATCACCAATTGCCATGGTCTATGCCAGCTGCCAGCTGACTTGGGAAAACTGGAAAAACTACAGATCCTGAGGCTATATGCTTGCCCAACTTTAAAGATGCTTCCCCATGGCATCTGTGAGCTACTTGGGTTGAATTACCTTGACATTGCTCAGTGTGTTAATTTGTCATGTCTTCCCGAAGACATCGGTAAGCTGCAAACTCTAAGGAAGATTGACATGAGTGAGTGTTCACAGATTAGGAGTCTACCAAACTCTGCTACGTCATTGAAATCACTCCGCCATGTTGTATGCGACGAGGAGGTTTCTTGGCTGTGGAGGGACGTGGAGAAGGAAATGCCTGAGCTCCATATTCAGGTTGAAGATAAATGCTTCAATCTGGACTGGCTCAATGAGTGAACGTGATCAAGACTGTCACTCAATTGTATCATTGGATTGTATTAGAAAACATGAGTTAAGGAAATCTATCATTTCCTAATTACCTTTCACTTCTTTGTTTTGTGGGATCTGATTGGATAAAGATGTGTTAGGTACCCATCCATTAGCCAGTCATTAGTATTTTGGTTTAATGAAATTCTTGGGCAATAGGCAGCGTGCTTAAGAGGCTTGTTGGATTGAGAAACATTTCAATCTAATTATTATAATTTTTTTAAATTCTCATACAAAATATAATAAATAATTTAATTTTTTTTTAATTTCAATTCTACTTTTTCAAATTACATAACAATAATAATATTAAAAAAATAATATTTTAATAATATTTTATTTAATTTTTATCTAAAATATTCTCATCTCACTGTCCAAACAATCTATTAGATTATAAAATTTTTCTCATTTCGCTATAAATCCAACCATTCTCAAGTTTTTATTCAAAGGTGACACCTCGGTGTGTCTAGGGTACCTAGTTCTTGCGACCTAGGTAAGATCGAGGTCGCCACCAAGGTCACCCTTACATCAGAAGGTCCGAAGTGTCATATTTAATAGATAATTAACAATAAGTCTTAGTTTAGATAGTAAAAGTATTTCATCTCATTTAATTTTATTATTATAATTTTTTAAAATTTTTATATAAAATATAATAAATAATTAAATTTTTTTAAATTTTAAAATAATAATAATATTAAATAATATTTTATTAAATTTTTAATTTTAATTTAAAATTATTTTATCTTATTTCAATATTTAAAATAAGCATAAATTAATAAAAAGATTAAAATGATCAAAGTTGAAAGTGCATATAGATAGATACGTCATCCACGTTAGGCTAATGATGTATGGCCTGGCCAGGAAGGACTAGTTACCAGTCAAACTTCAGAAGGTATATTCTGAAGAATATCATGACTTCCCTACGTGGCACTAGCAAGTTTTAAGGTGGATTTCTCTGTATCATTATTATCATAAAAAAGAGAAACAACGCGGAAAGAGCGAGTGAAAGACCTTTTGGCATTTTCTTTTTTGTTTGGTTTCAGACTATATATTCTACCTTAAATTATTCATTGTTTTTGTCAAATTTAGGTGGTCTGTTCTTGTTTGGTTTATGACCTCATCAGATGATGATCATATATACAAAAATACTTGAAAATGGGAAATGTTCAAAATTAGGGTGATTGGACCTAATATATATATATATATATATATTCTTTCTAAGTCCACTCATCATGCTTTTGTCAAGATATAATATTTTATTTGAAGTGGGAAAAACAGTGACGTATATTAGCCAATGAGGGTAAGGTTGAGCCTACCAACCCGATAATTAGGCCCCGTTTGGAAACCAAACCCTTCTCAACTCCTCTCAACTCACTTCATCTCATCATTACATATTTTTCAAATCCCAATACATTCATAATATTTAAAATTTAACTTTTTCAAATTCCAATACACTTATTTTATTTAAAATTAATATTTTAACAATATTTTATTCAACTCAACTTAACTCAACTCAACTCATTCCAACATCCAAACTCAACCTAAGTGTTGCTTAACCGGCCTTTGTTGATCTTATTGGTCACTTGTCACTACTTAAAATACTAAAAATCCTATTATCTATAAAAAAAAAAATTTATTTGTAAGTCGACGTGAAGAACATATATTTTATACTGTTAACATGATTTGATTTATAAAAAAAAATTTTAAATTTTAAATATTTTGCAAATCAAATACGTACTACTGCCATGTTGATGTTGTGAAGGGATATATAATTCACATTGTCTTGTACGTAGCATGACTCATTATCGATTATAAATCATCATTTACCTCCCACTTAAAATTGCAATATATATATATTTTTAAAATCTTCAACTCCAAATATAAATTATCTATTTTTAATAAGTCTTTATATTAAAAAGTCAGTATTGAATACATACCTAATTATATATATATATATATGAGTAATACTACATACAGTCGTGGATTGAGTGCATAAGAACCGTGTAATACTCACTTTGAAATTAAAGAGTGGGGTCTACTTTATTATTATGCGGGTCTCGTATTTATTCACTTTTTTTAAAGTGATTACACGACACGCTTGCGCACTCACAATTACAACTATTATTTCTCTATATATATATTGCAAGTTTACATTACCAGAGAAGTTTAAGCAAATTATGTTAACAGTGTGGTAGAATTTTTCTTTTTCAATGGGATTCTTTGACCATTTTATTAGAGTAACCAACCCATGCTGTTTGTTTAGTAAATGAGACTAATTTGTTAATCCACTAATCCATAAAGACTTTGTTTGGTAAAAACAATGATAATAGGCATGATATATATCGGTCTCCTAAGAACTTTTGAGGTCAACATTTATGTGGCCATAATTTTCTTTTAGACTCGTTCAAGATATTGGGACCCTCTTGCAGGTTGCTTTTGCAGATAAATCCTTGAACTCTTGCCATTTACCAACTAATAACTCTGCATTACCGATCATGATTTGTTTAATTTTGTTAACTTCATGATCATTTCGGTCCCCTCTTGTACTAAAATCATAAATAATTATACTACTACTACTAATAATATATAATATAATTTGAGAAACGAAACTTACATTATAATATGGTGTACTTTTTGTGACGGATGAAACCTTTATGCAAAAAAAAAAAAAAAAAAACGATATGAAAAATCACATCACCGAATAGATGTTGCGTCGGTTTACTGTTTAACCCTCACAAAATATATCAGTTAGGTTTTTAGTTTTTTAAAGTCATTGTGAGTGCAATCAATTGATCGGATCGTTTTGAAATGGTGTACTGTACCGAGAGTCCCAGAAATAGGAAGATACACTTGACATTTGATTGTCGTAATTGATCAGGTACTACGTACTGGTAATCTTCCATGCACGTTCTTTGCATTCTTAGATAAAGATATTTGGGTAAAAGTCACGTCTTGCTCTCGCTCGCGCCCTTTACATGATTTTAAAGGTATGAGCTTAGTCCAACTTGGAAAAGAAAATGTGGGCATCATTTGGAACACTTTGTTTGACTTCCCAAGACTGCAAACATGCTGAACTACTACTTCCCCACAAAATAAATGAAGGCTAAAATTAGTAGTAGTTTGGGACGTAAAGCAAAAGGGGTGTAGGCCGAGACGTTGTAACGTGAAGAACTAGTAAGGATTAGCATGCATTAATCATATCTGTTCCGGCACTCAAACAAATTCAGAACACACCAAAAGCACCTGACCTTAACCTCCTCTTAATACACCTAATCTTGGTATATAAATAGAGTCTAAGATTCATCCTCATTGCATGTTCATTATATCTCAATAAGCTGGGAAAACAATAAAAAAAAAATGGCAATTCAAACCCTAATTCTAGCTACCCTTTTACTTCTTGCAATGGATCATGCACATGCAGACAACTCCTCCCAGCTCGGTCCAAACAGCAGCAACAACAGCATTGGTGATCTCTCAGATCGTGATGTCACGACCTTAAGCATCGAAGAGGTGCGTTCTGTCAGAAAATTCATCCAGTTAGTTCCGATGCTCAAGAGTGTTCGGGTATACGCCACTCTTAATGACGACCTGAAGAAATGCGAGGAGGGTTTGATTGATGTCTTAACAACCCTAGCTATAACACTCGAGGGTTTGAGCATGATGAGTACTACTGACCTTACGAAGAGACATGCAACGAATGCACATTCCTTGAGGGATATAGAGAATCAGATCATGAATTTCCACAACTTCTGCCACTCTGCACTGAGTGATGAAGACGATCTTATAATGCAGCTGCTTGACAAGAAACTTGATAATCTTTTTTTGCTCATAAATAATTTGGCATCTCGTGTTCCTGATCCATTCAATTGATCAACTCCATGCATATATCCCAAACAATCAAAGAATTAAAGATGAAACAAGAATAAACTTAATTATTTATACCCTGATATGTTACAGTACGAAATATTTAACATGCAATATTAAATATTGGATTAAGTCAAGGCCAGCCTCATGTGTTTCTTAATTACTGTATTTTTCTCTAAATTAAACTATTTAATTTCAAGTGAAATTGAGTTTATCTTGATCCTACAATTGAAGCTCTTTTGCATCCTTTGTGATGGGTGTTTTGTGTCCACTCTGCGGCGTTTCTTTTTTTCTTCCCAAATGACTTTTTGCAGCGATTTTTAAACCTTTTGCAGCGACGATTACCACAAAAAGTTATTTTTCTTGTAATGATCATGATATTCTTAGCTCCAATATTATCCTAAACTAATCTAATCATAATGTCTAATATGAAATTGATTACAACAAAACTCTTTTTCATTTTTAATTGCTTTTTTTCTTCTGAGTTGAAAGATTATATATATATATTTATTTATTTATATAATTACTTTTTTCACCTTCAAACTATCAATGATTTTCCCTTGTGTACGTACCAAACTTGAACGGTCCACTAACGTACGATAGTTATAATATCAAAGGTATAACGATGGTTATGAATTGATAAATATTTCTTATACTTTTCAAATTGAAGAGGTTACGATTGTAATTTTATTTTTATCTATTTAGAGTTTGTACAAATCATTTTTCGTGTGTGTATATGTATATATATATATATATATATATATTTATATTGTTGATGGGATTGCAATCCTCTCAAATTCTACGAGAAAGATCTTGACTTCTTAAATATCATGTAGAGTTTATGTTGTATTATTTTTGTAAGTTTCGCATGACATGGTGTGTCCATTTTTCTTCTTTTTGAATTCAATTATGTCAAACAAAGAAATATATATATTAGAAAGTATCCTACTGATGTAGATAAATTACGTCAGATTTGAATACATACCCTAGAATTCTTAGTTTCCGTTTGATTAATTGACTATAGAGCAAGAGAGAAATAGACGCATAAAGTAAGCAATACAATTTTTATTAGACATTTAATATTGTCTGAGAAAGTCACTAACGACATTTATAATTGTTTTGGAGTCCAATTTAAATAAGCTCTAAGCCTAATTAATGGAACTGATCTAAAGATTTTTTATTTTTATTTTTTTGGGTGGTGATCTAAAGAAATTAATCGGCTGAAGTTGATATACAATTAAAGGACTCAAGATCATTAGGAAGTTCATTAGAAAATGTCTATTTATTTATTTATTTAGCTTTTTGTGATAAGAAGATAAAAGATTAAAAAAAAAGTAGAGACTAGGAGATAAGAAAGAGAACTGAATTTAAGGGCATCTGTTATGAGAAAGTGGGATGTTCCCCTAGCGATGTTTAATTTTGTTTTTAATTTTTTTTTTGGTTAGTTTTCTTAATTTTTACTTATTAATTTTAAATGTTTTTAATTTTGCAATTTGTTGTGACACGTAGATGCTAAATCGCTAAGGATGCTAGCTTCCTAGCTCATGATATATGAATGTGATCAGCTATTTTGGTTCAAAGACCTTGACAAATGACATTGATGATCAATGTGTTAATTTGGCACGTCTTCTTGAAAAGCATTTGTAAACTGCAAAGACTAAAGAAGATTGACATGAGAGAGTCTCCACAGATTAGGAATCCATCAAATTCTGCTGCAATCATTGCGGACGTCATGCATGTTGTATGCATGCGAAGAGGAAGTTTCTTGGCCTTGAAGTTACTGGCCGTTAAATGAGTGAACGTGATAATTAAGATTAGCGGAGAACTTGCATGTGTTTGGAAAACACAAGGAATTTTCCATTGCCTAATTAACTCTAGCTCTTACTTGGCTTTTATGGAATTTGCTTGGATAAAAATGTACGTGTTCGGTAGTCAACCTTTTGTATTTTGGCTTGATCATGAGCTTCTTAAGCAACGTGCTTATATGATTAGAGTATAGATTTCATCACTCAAATTAATAAAAAAAAAAAAGAGAGTACAGAATTCTCATAATTTCAGTACTACAAATCTAACTCCCCATATATATATATATATATACTCAACTTGTTAATCAAATTAGTAAGGATCTTTGTATCAGACATCTTTAGGGTGTGTAAGGCAAACTTAAGACTTTCGAAATAGGAAAAGATAAATTAGAGAAATGATATTTGCAATCGTGGAGTCTGCAAATGTCGCGCAGTTTCTTTAAAAAAATTGTAAAAATGTGAGATTCATATGAAAAAAACCAACTTTTTAATAGTGAACCCCACACTTTTTCAAAAGATTTGTACGATACTTGCATACTCTACGACTGTATGTAATATTACTCAATGATAAATATTGCTTAGGTCATGCACTATACACGCTATGCTTATAGCACGCTTGTGTGCATATATATAGCGGCTCAAGCCATGCTAGTCTACCATCGATTGCACTTGTCACTCCATCATTGGGGCCGGGTTGACACGATACTATATTTAATGGACTACTAATGACACACTAATATATAGAAATTAGATCAAAATGATCGATCAAGTTCGAAAGCAAAAAATATATAACCTAATTAATAATATGTTGCCAGAAGCTAGCATTAGTTGGTTGACTAAAATTGTAAAATATAATTCTTGATTTGGCCTAAAGTTAGAACAAGATATTTGGAGTGTAACGCTTCAATGGAAGGTCTAAATCCCATGATCAATCATTCAAAATGACTAGTCAATGATATAATTGGAGTCTCGTTGAAACCTTATAAAGAGTAATAACTTTTCCTTTCTAAGTAATGTGGGATCCCATACACTACATATCCTTATTCTTATCATATAAGGGTATCACAATCTAGCCTCATAAATTCCTGACATCTTCTTCGGGCCTATTCGTTGTAGGTGGTATGACTCAAGTTTCATATTTTTTGTTGTGATAGGTTTTGATATCATTTGTAACGCCTCAATGAAATGTTCAAACCACATGGTATATACTCTAAAAGGACTAGTCAATAATACAATTGGAATCCTATTGAAATCTTATAAAGAGCAAAAACTTATTATTCTCAAATAATGTGGGATTCCATACACTACCTACCCTTATTATTATCATATGAGGTATACATAGAAGTAGCATATATATATATATACCACTTCCTTAAGTAGTACCAGCTAACATTAGTTGGTAGACCCAATGCCATTTTCTAGTGTGGGTGGGACTTGAGTACTCTAATGTCTGCATATAAAATACATGCATTTATTATCACAGAAGATCGAGCAAGAACGCGGAAAGAGAAGAACCAAATTAAGAAACGTGTGGAGCCCTTCATGATCGATCACAGATTCGACGTAAGCGTCATCCTCCTCCTCAATAGTTACTTTATTCCGAGTCTGGATTCATCTGCATGCAAGCAAGTAGCTTGCTTCTTTCTTGTCGGTTTCAATGCGAATATCTTCAAACATCTTGTCGCGTTCAAACTTCACGTCCACGACGCGTTTACGCATTGTCCGCTGCATATATATGTCGAGCACTCCAGAGTCCAGAAGTTTAAGCATTGATTTTGTATTATATCATTAGATTTATAAGATTGGAACGTAATATTTGAAGTTTTTTTTTTTTTTGGAGTCTGTATTTTATAGATTAATCACACCAGAAGTAGTCAAAGATGCTGGCTGATTACTTTTTGAATAATGATGGGTTTTTTGTCATCTACTCTTTTTATTTTTTGTTTTTAATCTTCTGTTTGGTATGGGTCTGCCCCAAATTATTCATTGTTTTCATCAATCTTAGGTCTGTTCTTGTTTGTTTTCTGAAGTAGATAAGCATAATGCACAATGACTTCATAAGGCGATGATTCAAAAATGGAAAATGGCCGGGAATATTCATGAAAACGTAGATACAGATGGAACCTAATGTATTTTGCTAAGTAGGATCGACATCAGTCAGCACTATAAGAAAAATAAACATGTGTAACAAATTATTTATGATAAAAATGACTATTTGCAATGAAAATAGACTTATTTTATAAACATGAAATAATCATTTTTGTAGAAAATAATTTGCCATAAATAAACAATTTTCTTGTTGTGCTGGCAAGATTAGGTCCACTCATCCTTTTGGCAAGTTGATTATTTCTACTTGCAAGTTGTGTAGAGGACATACATTTTGCACCATTTATCTCGTGGTAGAATTTGATTTGTAGGATCCAAAATTTTAAATATCTCCTACAAATTATATTTTGTCGAGTGTAAATGTTTGTTCTTTACACTAACTTGTAAATAAAATTTTTAATCATGAAAATAAGTGTTATTTATCTTATTAAGCTCTCGTTTGGTTACACAAATCATCACATTGCATCTCATCATATCATTACAATTTTTTTAAACTTCTCCATAAAATATAATAAACAATTCAATTTTTTAAAATTTCAGTACAAAAATAATATTAAAAAATAATATTATATTTAATCTTTAACTTTTATCTCATCTTATTTGTGTAACCAAACGAGGCCTTCAAAATTTCTTATGGTTACTAAAAATTGCAGCATTTTTTATAAGATCTAATTTGCATCTCGTTTCAAATTTGATTGTTAAAATGGATAAAGCGCGCATAAACTACCTATCACAATTTTAATATTTCAATGAATTTTGCTACTTATTGAACAATGCTAATAATTAATAAAATTATAACACCAATAATTTTTTAAGTAATTGATGTGACAAGTTTTTACATCAGTTCTAAAGAGATCGTTTCTAGTACAAATTGTAACACACGATGTCAATAATTAAGTACACATGTCAATCGGTAATTGGAGTAACATTGAGGTGCAAGGGTTTTATTATATACAATTACTTTTATGTATTTTTTACGCACTTCACTGATGTGATTAGCCAAAGTAATTATTTTATATTAAAAAAATGATGTAACCAATCATATTAATGTATTACACAAAAAATATGTAAAAGTGACTACGTATAGAATTTTTAAATTAATAAAAAATAACTACTACACAGTACATTATCCACATGGCATAATTTGATTTAGAAAATAAATTTTAAAATTTAACTTTTACAAATCAAATTATGCCGTGTGGATAATTTGTGGCATAGAAACTTAAATAAATTTGAATCTTAAATAATTTGCACTCTAATGAAGAAGCTCCAACCAAAGACTTGAGTTTTTCTTTTTTCGGTTCCTCAACTACTGATTGTTTACTCAATAACTAGGGAGATACTTTTTTTTTTTTTTTTGATAAAACAATCAACTTCATTGAGATAAAATGATTACAGATATTTATCAAACCATAAGGTTTAAAAAAGAAATTCTATGATTACAAATATTTATCAAACCATAAGGTTTGAAAAAGAAATTCTCGAACACAATCCCACCACATTTCTATACTATCAATCCTCCAAGCATATCTAGCCAATTGATGTGCTGCCCTATTCTCCTCCCTATGCACATGAGAGAAAACACAAGATGTAAAACAACATTTTTAAGTCTTTGAATTTCTGAAAATAGTGCCCCAAAGATAGAATCCAGCATATTATTCTGCTGCAAAGACTCCACTAACAGCAAACAATCACTTTCCACCACAATATTTGTAATCCCTATAGTCGAACACAATTGAAGGCCTCTGAATACAGCTAACAATTCTATGGCCTCAAGCACTTCAACTTCGGATTCAACCTTACTGGTAGCCATCACTACCTTCCCTGAAGCATCCCTAAAACAAACCCCAACACCCGCCTAATGAAGGTCACCAAAAATAGCCCCATCCGTATTCATTTTAAGCACTTGCTTTGGTGGTGGAACCCAACTATACTGATGTTTGAGCTGCACAATAGGCTTCACAATCACTTCTTTAGAACTCTTCATAAGACACAAAGCAAGATTTGATACAGAAATTGGACTTGGACAGATTTTATCAAATTCCATCTTATTCCTCCTATGCCAAAAACCCCAAGCCAAACAAAAAAATAACCCCAAATCATTCCCAACATTACTCTCTACCACCTGCAAAGCAATATCCATAACTGTATTGCAGTTTGAGTCAACCAAAGAGGGAAAAAACTGAAGCCATAATTCTTTAGGCTGATTACATCCAAAAATAGCATGGAGTAGATCCTCTACAGGATGCAAACAGAAGCTACATTGAGTCTCTAAGATGACCTTCCTCTTATGCAAATTTTCTTTTGAAGGAAGCCCCTCCTTGCAAGCATGCCATGCAATTACTTTTATTTTATTAGGAATTTTCAGCTTCCATAAAACATTCCACAACCTTTGCTGTGTTACCATCAATGAAGAGCCTACCCCTCCAACTCTTTGCTATGAAAAGATAAATCTGTAGCAGCTTTTAACCGAAAACTAACCACTCCTTTCATGGTTCCATGTCCATTTATCCACTGCCTCACCTGGAAATATCATCACTTTTAAAATTTTTGCTGTTATTTTGGATTGAAGATAGTCCTTATTTTTTCAATATCCCATCACCTTCTCTCCTCATTAATAATAGAAGCCACAACATCATTTCTGTTTTGCACAACCAGACCATGTTCTCTTTCCAAAGCTTTAAAACCTGGAACCCATTGCTCAGTCCATAACAAAGCTGATTTCTGATTACAAATCCTCAATCTACATCCATCCCTCAACCATTTTTTAACTTCCCAAATACCCCTCCAAGTGAATAAAGGACAATTCCCTAAACTAGCATCCATAAAGCTAGACTTTGAGAAATATGTAGCCTTAAGAAGCTTATGTAAAACAGTACTCTCATATTGTAACAACCTCCAACCTTGCTTTGCAAGAAGAGCAAGATTGAAAGTTCTAATCTCCTTAAAGCCCATACCAACTCTAGTCTTCCCCTCACACATATTACTCCAACTAACCATATGAATTCTTCTTTCATTAGATTTTTGACTCCACCAAAATCTTGACATTAACCCCTCCAATTCTGAACAAAACTAGGCAAACAAAAGAAAACAACTCATAGTATAAGTTGGAATAGAAAAAGCAACAACTTTTAATAAAAATTTTCCCCTCTTGAGATAACAATTTTTCTTCCAACTTTGAAGTTTTTTGCCATACCCTTTGTTTAATATACTGGAAAGCACTAGATTTATTCCTACAAACAATTGGAAGTAAACCAAGGTACTTTTCATGTTGTTGAACATCACTACTTCCCCATAACATACAAATTTATTCTCTAACATCCCTTCCCACATTTCCATTAAAAACCATTGAAGTCTTTTCTCGATTAATTTTCTAACCTGAGACACTTTCATAAGTTTCTAATACAACTTGAACTCTCTGATTTTCTTCTACCTCAACCTTGCAAAAAATGACACTATTTTCTTCAAATAACGAGTGATTGATATTTGGAGCAGCCTTGCAGATTTTAATCTCTGAAATTTATTTTCTAATCCCAGCTTCTTTCAACAAAGCTTTTAGTCCCTCATTACATAACAGAAAAAGATAAAAGGGACAAAAGGTCCCCTTGTCTTAAACCCCTACTAGGAGTAATTGGCCATTTTGATTCCCCATTAACTAATACTGAAAAAGTAACCGTTTTCACACAAAACATTACCAGCTGAACAAAACCATGCTGAAAACCCATAATATCCATCACCTTGTTAAGAAAACTCTATTCAATACGGTCGTAAGCCTTGCTCATATCCAATTTTAAAGATATATATAATTTTTTCCCCTTCTTTTTATGCTTTAAAAAATGTATAAACTCATATGCTATAAGGACATTATCAGTAATTAAATGCCCCGGAACAAAAGCACTTTGACTTTCACCAATAACACATGGTAACATAGCTTTTAGTCTATTAGAAATAACTTTTGCAATCAATTTATAGGCCACATTACATAAACTAATAGGCCTATAATCAGCAGCTGTGCAAGGATTCTTTTTCTTAGGAATAAGGGTAATATGAGTATGGTTGAGAGAGGCTGAAAAATTACTTGTATTTAGAGCTTGAAGCACTGCTGCAAGAATAGAATCACCCACTACATGCCAATATTTTCGAAAAAATACTGGAGACATTCCATTTGGACCAAGGGCTTTTGATGGATTCATTTTTGATAAAGCTATCAAGACTTCCTCTACTGTATATCTTTTGCTCAACTCTTCATTCATAGAGGGTGTAACTCTACCAACTAAAGCACCCAGAAAATCAATGGAACCACTAGGGTTTGAACTTGAAAACAAATTCTAAAAATAATTAACAATAACCCTATCTCTCTGCTCAACAAACTGCCATCCCCCATATCATCCTTTATCTTGACCAAACAATTTTTCTTCCTTCTTTGAGATGCCTTTATATGAAAATACTTAGAATTCTTGTCCCCTTCTTTTAGGCAAAAAGCTTTTGACCTCTGCTGTAACAGCCCGCTAAATTTTAGACAGCACGGCAATCAGTTTTGGTTTCTCTTCCGACAGCAATCACATCTCTCTTGTCTTTACCCTCATCTGGAATCACGCGTATAGATTATCTTTTCCGTAAATCACGTAATTTGTTCTTCACCGACAGCTGTAAAATCATGAACAGTTTTATCCTAAGCGTTGTACCTCGATGGCGTTTTTCCGTATCTTATCCATCGAATTTCAAAGTATTAGATAAGCTTGTTTTTAAAGTAGCACAATTATAATAATTTAATGAGCTCTGAAAATATTATAATTGTGGATAATTATTTAGATTAAATATTTTAATTATTTTAAGATATTAAGAGGTTTAATTTACGTTGAAAATTCTTATTTAAATTTAAGTGTTTTATGCACTTTGATTAATTAATGATACTTTATCATTTTATATAATGATGAAGAAAATATTATTTTATAAACCTTAGTTTATAAAATAATATTCTATCTTAATTCCTCTCAGTGTAGTTATTAAGTGTAATATTAATTTAAATGATTTTATCATCTTCGATTAATTAACGGTACTTTATCATTTTTATATAATGATGAGGAAATATTATTTTATAAATTTTAGTTTATAAAATAATATTCTACCTTAATTCATCGTAGTGTTTTATTTAAAGTGTTTTATTTAAAATAAAACATTTACGCGTTTTTAATCAGTGTTTTAATTCACCGTTGAATTATTTGAGTTTTGGCCCTTGATGCTGGTGCAAGTCACAAGGTTTAGTTGCGGTGGTCTCTGTGTTGGAACAGCCATGTCACACAGACTGGTTGATGGATGGTCTGCAACTAATTTCTTCAATGCATGGGCCAAGTTGGCTCGAGAAGATCTTGCCGATAAGCTCGTGGACAACGCAGGTTTACCCATGCAGGTCAGGAGGTGGGACCTTGGGGACCGAGGATGGTGCTGCGGCTTGGTCTGGGTGGAATAGAAGATAAGCTTTCAGTTTTTGCTTTTGACAAATTCACATGCAAACAAGGATTAAAAAAATAAAAACATCTCAACAGCTGGGCCCCAAAACGCAAGCACCAATGGGAGAAACAGAAGGAACGGTATGTACGTACCAAGCACGTGCACGACAGGCTGATAGAGAGAGAATCGTGGAGAGGTATCGATCCGGACGAGTTTTTTTCTCTACTCCAGCACCTATGGCAGATCGTGGAGAGCTTCAAGGCGCAGATCTCGCAGCGGGGTCGCGAACGGTTGCTGGAACAGCGGGGCCTCCCGATCTCGGCCTACGCCGATGCGTTGGCCAGTGTGGCAGATTCAGTTCTTGCCATTGGGGAGAGTTATTCTGGTGTACAGACGAATTTCCAGGAGTACTTGAACAGACCTTCTGCTGGTGGTGGGTTTTGGTTTCTTGAATCCAATGCTAAGAAGGCTGGTGCTCTTTCTGTGTCTAAAGCACCATCGGAAGAGAATGGTTTCCAGACTTTTCTGAAGGTCTATTTTGGTCCTCAAGTTAGTCGAATTAGAGATGCCGTAGACAGCTGTTGTCAGAGCGTTCTTGAGGACCTTCTCAGTTTCTTAGAATCTCCAAAGGCGTCTCTAAGGATAAGGGAGTTGGCACCATATCTACAAAACAAGTGTTATGAGAGCATGTCTGCTATTTTGATTTCAATTGAGGAGTGAGCTTTATAATTTATATGCGGCTATGGAAAAGGCCAACAAGGAAGGTCAACCTGTCCTTCCTGTTATAACTGTTCAGAGATCCCTTTTCATTGGGCGACCCTTGTTTGCGTTCCAGATCCACTGTCCTGCTCCCATTGCAGTAGAACTTCTCGAAGATGGAATCGTAAAGCTTGGAGAGCTGCTCCGGCATCGTTCACGAAGTCTCTCACCGTCGATCCGTCAATCACGACTTCATCTTCTTCGAGTAGTTCCGCGGTGGAGGCACTCTGATTTATCTGAACCCAGCAGCTCTCCTCATAGTCCATCTTCCTCAGATGCCCAAGCTCAAGATCGCGAGTATGAATTACAGAGTCCTTGATGAAGCCAGCAAATTGTTGGAAACTGACCCATGGCTGGCCAGGTAGACTTTTGATTTTGTGAGCTACGGGATGAGGCTTCACTGGAATGAGAGTATGGAAGAACGACGCACAGATTACGCCCATGACCATGATCCATTGCTGAAACTTCATGATTATGGAACAAGATGGAAGAAGCTGGAGAAAGATCGAGTGGTGTGCGCCTCATGGGGAGACTGGAGATTGGTGATCTGTTCCCCGAAGGCGAGCGCTACTTCGGTCTTGAGATTTTCATCTCTGATCCGTCTGATGTCCCAACCTTTCGAGGTGGCAGCGTGAAGCAGAAAGAATCGGAGGTTTCCTCCACCGAAACTCGGCGCTCGATTGGATCGGGAGCTCGAGGACTCTGGCAAACACGTGGGGGAGTCTCTGGAGCTTTTGGCGATTTTTGAACCTATTTTCAGTTTATTCTTGGTGAGGAGTCAGACCGGGTTCGATGTGGCCGAGATCTGATCATGCTCTCAACGCCGAGACTCTGATCTTGTTTTGGTGCTGCGGCTTGGAGATCTGCGACTAGCAGACATGGTCAACAGAACGTGGCTTCTCTGCAATAATTGAGGGGAAAGAATCGAAAGATGGAGAAGTTTCAAGATCAGTGTGATTCCAAAAGCAAGTCCGTCCAAAATGAAATGGAATTTCGGTATCGACAATTGTATTATAACTTTATGGTGGAGATTAATCTCAAAGATGAAAAGGTGGAATGCACGAGATTCTGTTGATGCTAAAGCTAATGGTCTTCTAATTCAATATTATCCAACACGTGGACGTTCAAGCATGGCTGCTGGGACTCCCACGGTCAAGCGTTAGCAGGTTTACGATTAAAAATAAATAAATATATATATATATATATATATAGCAGGAGAAAGGAACGGTGAAAGACAATGCAAACAAAGTACAAGATTTTGTTGATTGGGAAGCTGGTGACTTTCTACATCAATGAAACCTCAAGTTGCCCGTGGTGTTGCAAGTGCTCATAATATGAACAATTGAGTTCAGAAGTGAAAATCTTAAGGACTTGAGTGTTCCTCTTCCAGCTGTTGTGCAGTTCCTAGTGTTTCGCGCTCTATTCTCATAGAACGCGACGATCGAAGTAAGTTAGCTTCTAACTTACTATCAGTTTATTGTGTATGTATGATGGGTAAGGGAACTACAATTTATGTATGTATGTTATCATATATGTCATGTCATTACATGTTTATCTGTTACGCATGATTTATTCTTTTATGAATATTTATCTGTTACAAAATCTTTTATGTCATGCAATGATGTATGTTATAAGTATGCCATGTTAAGTATGTCATATGATATAATTATGCCATGAAATGTTTATAATTAAATTATATTGTGCCATTTACAAGTATACGCCATGTTAGAAAAGTATATGATATTAATTAATATCTCATGCATTAAGAAAGATAAGATATGTTATGATACGTATAATACGTGGGGCCACAACAACTGTGGAGTACGTATTATATTTATGTTACTTATAATGCGTGGGGCCACAACAACTGTGGAGTACGTATTATATTTATTATGTTACGTATAATACGTGGGGCCACAACAACTGTGGAGTACGTATTATATTTATGTTACTTATAATGCGTGGGGCCACAACAACTGTGGAGTACGTATTATATTTATGTTACTTATAATGCGTGGGGCCACAACAACTGTGGAGTACGTATTATATTTATGTTACTTATAATGCGTGGGGCCACAACAACTGTGAGTACGTATTATATTTATGTTACTTATAATGCGTGGGGCCACAACAACTGTGGAGTACGTATTATATTTATGTTACTTATAATGCGTGGGGCCACAACAACTGTGGAGTACGTATTATATTTATGTTACTTATAATGCGTGGGGCCACAACAACTGTGGAGTACGTATTATATTTATGTTACTTATAATGCGTGGGGCCACAACAACTGTGGAGTACGTATTATATTTTATGTTACATGAAGTATGGGGCCACAACAACTGTGGAGCATACACTACATGAGACACAGCAATTGTGACATGTAGAATACGTGGGGCCACAACAACTGTGGAGTACGTATTATATTTTATGTTATGTGAATTCATGGGGCCACAACAACTGTGGAGCATGAAGTATGGGGCCACAACAACTGTGGAGCATACACTACATGAGACACAGCAATTGTGACATGTAGAATACGTGGGGCCACAACAACTGTGGAGTACGTATTAACGCACGTTATTAATCAAGACAATTGAATAAGATTCCAAGTTTATGTTAAGTCCAGTTTCAGATCAAATATATGATAAGTCAAGTTTCAGATCAAGTTCATGTTATGTTATGCTCACGTACATGTTATGTTCATGTTCATGTTATGTTCCAAGTTCATGTTCACATCATGTTATGTTCACGTTTATGATACGTTCAAGCTCACGTTCATGTTATGTTATGTTCATGTCCATGTTATGTTTCACGTTCATGTTATGTTGATTGTTCATGTTATGTTTTAAGCTTAAGTTCATGCCATGTTAAGTCAAGTTCAGTTCACGCTTAAGTTCTGGTTAAGTCATGCTATATGTCAAGTTATACTATGTTTATGTATGACTATAATTATGCATTTATGCTTTTACTGCCATGCATGCATTTTTAACCTGTGTATAAGTTTTATGTTAACTTACTGAGATTTGTAATCAAATCTCACTGTGGTAGTCCCAACTACCATTCCCCCCGAATGGTAGATCTTGTTACAGGACCCAAAGGAGAATTGGAATCTGACCAACTGAATACGGTCATCTAGGCCACGGTGCGATGTTGATGATGGTATAGTATTTAACTTAGGTTAATACTTGTACTTTTGGAGTTGTATCTCAAGTATTCTTTTGATCACAACCATTTTGATCACGGTTTTTTAGTATGTTTTTATGTATGAAATATGTTTTAAGTATTTGGGATATTTTTAGTTTGGTGCATAGTATTGCTAAAGAAAAAAAATTATCCGCTGCGAATATTGCATAATGCTATATGCATGTTAGGAACATTGCATCTTATATGTCATGAACGGGGGCAGGTAACCTTGTGTTGCATGTCTCGACGCTTCAAATGTCCGTTCAATCCCAAGCGGAATTTGGGGGCGTCACATCTGCCTCCACATCACCTTCTCTAGCTTTATCATGATTTGCCTTCTGTTGACCTGTCAGATCTTCAACATTAAAAAATTCCATCTTTTTGTCTAGCCTTTTGCAATTGTTGTTGGACATTACCAAAACTATTTTTATTCCATCCTAGCAACTTAGTCCCACACTCTTTTATTAGACCCATAACTTCATCCATACTGCTATTAGGCAACCCTCTATTCCAAGTTGCCCTAATAATATCTTCACATGCTTTCTCTCCCACCCACATTTCCTCAAACTTGAATAATCTTCTAGTCCTAATTTGTCTCCTCTCACCTTCAGTAGTAACCCAGATTGGGACACGGTCTGAATAGGCCATGAAACCATGAGTGACAAAAGCATTGGGAAACCTATTCCACCACTGAGAATTTACCAAAACTTGATCAAGTCTTTCACAAATGCATTGAGACCCTCCTCTCCTATTACTCCATGTATATTTATTACCTCTATATCCCATATCCCTCAAAGAGTAGTCATTAATAACATCCCTAAATGTTGCAATTTGCCAATCAGGCCCAACATTATAACCTCCCCATTTTTCATGATGATGTAAGATTTCATTAAAATCTCCTAGCACCATCCAAACTTCCATACTTTGCCTCCCCAGAGATCTTAACAAATTCCAAGTTCTAGATCTTAAACTCACCTCAGGATAACCATAAATTCCAGTCAGATACCACAACCCTCTCACAAGATCATCAACAATTAGAGCATCTATATGACAATTCGAATGGCTAAGAAATAGTCAAACTTATTTCCCTACCCCACACTAAAGCAAGCCCCCCTTTTCTTCCAACACAATCAACCACCAAACAATTTGCAAAACCTAACTTACATACTTCAAACTCTTTTGCTTTACTATGTGTCTCTTGTAAAAAAGGATTACGAGGGACTAGGGAGATACTTAAACACAATATAATTCCACAAATCCCACATGCTCAAGTGAACAAAAATATAATCACAAAAATATATAATCCAACCATTCACAATATAATCCAACAATATAATCACAAAAATATAATCCAACACTCTAAAAAATCACAATATAATCACAAAAATCACAAGATAATCACATAATTTAGTCTTATCTCCTCACCCTTCTCTTTCTTTTTCGCACATATTGACAGCACGGCAATCAGTTTTGGATTCTTTCCCGACAGCAATCACTATCTCTCTCGTCTCTACCCTCACCCGAAATTACATGCATAATTATCTTTTTACGTAAATCACGTTACTTTGTTCTTCACCGACAACTGTAAAATCATGAATAGAATTATCCTAAGCGTTGTACCTCGATGGCGTATTTCGGATTTTATCCACCGGATTTCAAAGTATTAGATAAGCTTGTTTTTAAAGTAGCACAATTATAATAATTTAATGAGCTCTGAAAATATTATAATTGTGGATAATTACTTAGATTAAATATTTTAGTTGTTTTAAGATATTAAGAGTTTTATTTTTACGTTGAAAACTCTTATTTAAATTAAATGGTTTTATCCTCTTTGAGTGATTAAAGATACTTTATCATTTTAATAATGATGAAGAAATATTATTTTATAAACTTTAGTTTATAAAATAATATTCTATCTTAATTCCTCTCAGTGTTGTAATTAAGTGTTTTATTAATTTAAATGATTTTATCTTCTTCGATTAATTAACGGTACTTTATCATTTTAAATAATGATGAGGAAATATTATTTTATAAACTTTAGTTTATAAAATGATATTCTACCTTAATTACTCGTATTGTTTTATTTAAATGTTTTATTTAAAATAAAACACTTACGCGTTTTCAAATCAGTGTTTTAACTCTTTTAACTCATCGTTGGTTTATTTGAGGATCCCGAAACGTAGGATTGAAGTTAATTACCTAGGCACCTACCCTTTTCCCTTCACTTTTTCCTTTTTCCTTTTTCTTCTCTCTCTTTCTTCTCTTTCTCTCTCTCCCCATGCTCTTCCCTTCCCCATTTCTCCTTACCGTTGCCGCCCCTTTGACCGCCCGTTTTTCCGCCGTCCGGTGGAGGTGTCGCACACCACCCCCGCCATTCTCTTCCCATCCCACCAAAGTTCATCCCCACCAATTTTCAGAGCCATCGGACCAGCCGTTTTCCGCCAAGAGCCCCGGAAGTTGCTGCCCTGCCCTGTTTTCCTCCTTACCGTTGCCGCTCATTCGGCCGACCGTTTCTCCGCCGTCCGGTGGAGGTGTCGTACACCACCCCCGCCATTCTCTTCCCCTTCCACCAGAGTTCATACCCACCAATTTTCAGAGCCATCGGACCAGCCGTTAGCCTCCGGAAGTTGCTGCCCCTGCCCTGTTTTCTCCCCTGTTGCCGATTTCTTTCTCCGCCCAGAACCGCCGCTCGCCGGCGGCGTGGCCTACACCACCCACCCAGATTTCTTCCCCTCTCACCGGTGAACATCCCCACCAAGTTTCACCTCCATCCAAGCCACCGTTAGCCACCACTCTCGCCTCCAAACAAATAGGTCTTTAAGGCTTTTTCACCATTTTGGACCACCATACACGGCCAAATCAGCCACCAAGCACCACCATTGGATTCACCACATCAAGGGCTTCCTCTCCATATCTTTCTTTTTCCCTAACTCTCACTCTTTCTCATATGGGTTTCTCAAAACACCCGTTCGGTTGCACCACCGTGCGCCGCCGTACACGGCCACCCATGGTGTTTCACCACCACCATCTTGTTCCTCTCATCCTCATGAACCTCTCCAAGAAATTTCATGGCCAACGGAGCTTTGTAGAGCTCTCACTCTCTCTCACTCTCCAAGGCCGATCCGCCGCCGTCAGCCACCGTCCGACCACCACAGCTCCACCACGTGTTCATCTACCTTTCCCTAGTTTGCCATGAAGTTCTATGACATTTCGCTACCTCGCGTTTCCTCCCACCGTTCGGTTTTATTGTTCACGGCGTGATGCCGCTGTGCTCTGCCACCTTTGACCATCACAAGGTGACCATGAGCCTTCCAAGGCCACGCCTAGCTTTTCTCAAACCCAAACTACCACTTTATGTGGTGGACAGCCACCGTACGCGGTGTTACCGCCACGTACGCTCCTCCGACGCATGTTCGTGACGAGCAGCGAGCGACGCACGGGTTATCCCGTCGATGGTATAACCCTCTATCTTTAGTTATTTATGTTTAATATAGTTGTTTTGGTTGGCTGTAGACTGTGTAGTTAGTGTTTGTGGAGTTCGCTGCGTAGTTGTGAAACGAAGTGTGGTTGTGAAGTGTTGGACATGATTTTGTAGTTTTGTGGACTGTGCTGTGAAGTATGGGCATGAGATGGATGCCGTAGTTGTGATACGGCGTGTAGTGTGAAGAGAGTACGCGTGTAGCGTATTCTGTGTAATGCAGCGACGCGCCGCGCGACGTGCGTTGTAGTGATGTGTGTCATAGAAGGAAGGGAGTACGCTTGTAGTGTACTCCGTGTTGTATAGCGATGCATCGTGTGATGTGCATCGTGTTGATGAGTGTTGTAGCGAAGGAAGTACGCGTAGGGCATACTCCGTGTCGCGTAGCGATGCACCGTGAGGCGTGTATCGTAGCGATGTGTGTTGTAGTGTGAATGGAAGAGAGTTCACGTGAGTGTACTCTGTAGTAGGTTGTGATACACCGGATGGCGTGTCACGAAAGGTTGGATGGCGTAGTAGAGAAGTGTGGAGCGTATGGTATAGTGTTGGGAAACTGTATGACAGTGTCCCGAAGCAGTGATGATATGGATTATAGTCCGGGATGACGGGTGTCATCTTGTAGTTGACTATGGCTAAGAGTATATGGATTGAGAAAGGAGTTGTTTGTTTGGTTGTTATTGATAATTTTTAATGAACTTGATTTAGTGCAAAGGCTTTCTGAAGTCAAATTATCTCTTCCGAGTATAGTGAAACCTCAAGTTGCCCGTGGTGTTGCAAGTGCTCATAATATGGCAATTAAATTCAGAATTGAAAATCTTAAGGACTTGAGTGTTCCTCTTCCAGCTGTTGTGCAGTTCCTCGTGTTTCGCGCTCTATTCTCATAGAACGCGACGATCGAGGTAAGTTAGCCTCTAACTTACTATCAGTTTATTGTGTATGTGTGATGGGTAAGGGAACTACAATTTATGTATGTATGTTATCGTATATGCCATGTCATGCTATGTCATTACATGTTTATCTGTTACGTATGATTTAATCTCTCATGAATATTTATCTGTTACACAATCTTTTCTGTCATACAATGCTGTATGTTATAAGTATGCCATATGATACATGTATGCCATGAAATGTTTATGATTAAATCATATTGTGCCATTTACAAGTATACGCCATGTTAGAAAAGTATATGATATTAAATAATATCTCATGCATTAAGAAAGATAAGACATGTTATGTTACTTATAATGCGTGGGGCCACAACAACTGTGGAGTACGTATTATATTTTATGTTACTTATAATGCGTGGGGCCACAACAACTGTGGAGTACGTATTATATTTTATGTTACTTATAATGCGTGGGGCCACAACAACTGTGGAGTACGTATTATATTTTATGTTATGTGTATTCATGGGGCCACAACAACTGTGGAGCATGAAGTATGGGGCCACAACAACTGTGGAGCATACACTACGTGAGACACAGCAATTGTGACACGTAGAATACGTGGGGCCACAACAACTGTGGAGTACGTATTATATTTTATGTTATGTGTATTCATGGGGCCACAACAACTGTGGAGCATGAAGTATGGGGCCACAACAACTGTGGAGCATACACTACGTGAGACACAGCAATTGTGACACGTAGAATACGTGGGGCCACAACAACTGTGGAGTACGTATTATATTTTATGTTACTTGAATACGTGGGGCCACAACAACTGTGGAGTACGTATTAACGCACGTTATTAATCAAGACAATTGAATAATATTCCAAGTTTATGTTAAGTCCAGTTTCAGATCAAATACATGATAAGTCAAGTTTTAGATCAAGTCCATGTTATGTTATGCTCACGTATATGTTATGTTCATGTCATGTTATGTTCAAGTTTATGTTATTTTCAAGTTCTTATTTATGTTATGCATGTTTACGTTCATGCTATATTTCAAGTCCATGTTATGTTTCACGTTCATGTTATGTTGTTTGTTCATGTTATGTTTTAAGCTTAAGTTCATGCCATGTTAAGTCAAGTTCAGTTCACGTTTAAGTTCTGGTTATGTCATGCTATATGTCAAGTTATGCTATGCTTATGTACGACTATACTTATGCATTTATGCTTTTACTGCCATGCATGCATCTTTAACCTGTGTGTGAGTTTTATGTTAACTTACTGAGATTTGTAATCAAATCTCACTGTGGTAGTCCCAACTACCATTCCCCCCGAATGGTAGATCTTGTTACAGGACCCGAAGGAGAATTGGAATCTGACCAACTGAATACGGTCGACTAGGCCACGGTGCGATGTTGATGATGGCATAGTACTTAACTTAGGTTACTACTTGTACTTTTGGAGTTGTATCTCAAGTATTCTTTTGATCACAACCATTTTGGACTAGTGTGGTGATCACGGCTATTTAGTATGCCTTTATGTATGAAATATGTTTCAAGTATTTGGGATAATTTTTAGTTTGGTGCATAGTATTGCTAAAGAAAAAAAAATTATCCGCTGCGAATATTGCATAATGCTAGATGCATGTTAGGAACATTGCATCTTATATGTCATGAACGGGGGCAGGTAACCTTGTGTTGCATGTCTCGACGCTTCAAATGTCCATTCAATCCCAAGCGGAATTTGGGGGCGTCACAAAAATCATAAACTTTTTTCTTCCCACAACCAAGAAACAAGCTCCAACTAGTTGTACTTCTTCAAAATAAACACAATGCTAGTTAGTTAAAAGACAAACATAATAAATAAATAAACACAACAATAAATCTACACAAACCCATCTCTCTCTCTCTCTCTCTCTCTCTCTCTCTCTCTCTATGTTTTCGTCTGTTTTCCCCATTTCTTAAACATGCTCCAAACTTGTCTTGGGTGTCATCTTTTTTCAAAATTTTAGACCTATTGCAATGCAATAGGTTGAACTAAATAGAACAACAATGTTCTGTTTAGTAAACTAACTTATTGTAGCGACTTTTTAAATGCAAAGTCGTTGCATCTAGTGTAGCAATGTTCGAACGTGTATAGTAAACATTCGAACGTTTTGTAAAATTTTCAACTCTTGCTAAGTGTCCTACCAAGTTTGTTCACACAGATAACATTCAAATGTAACATGGTTGACATGCGAATGTACATAAAATTAAGTCTCCGTGCATGCCATAGAATTTAAGCAAGAAAGGACCCGCCAAGTTTTTTTTTTATAAACGTTCTAATGTACACATTTCACGTTTGAACGTAAAAAACTGACATTCGAATGTAAGATAGTTAACGCGCAAATGTAGATAAATTTAGGTCCCTGTGTATGCCATAGAATTTACATAGGAAAGATCCTCCCAATGTTTTTATAAACATTCAAACGTACAAAAATTACATTCAAATGTAACACAGTTAACATGCAAACGCAGATGAATTTAGGCACTCATTTATGCCATAGAATTAAAGTGGGAAAGGTCCGCCTATTTTTTTTATAATCATACTATTTATTAGGTCCCCTATATATTATATTGTTATATAGTAATGCATACTAACCATATAGTATATATAAAATAGTAATATATGTAGTATATATATAATATAGTAATATTATATAGTAATATAAATATACTAATATATAGTAACTAATATATATATACTAATACAAATATACTAACGAGTTTCTACTGGGGGTCCTCTCTTTGTTGAGGTGAGGTGAAGTCTTTGCACTCCAAAGGGACTTCTCTTGGACATGGTCCGAAGAGACCACCAAGCATGGAGGAAGAACTACACAAGCTATGTAAAGGTTTCATGTTAACCGATCAGGAATCTGCCTCTGTGAGGGTGGATAAGGACATGACAAAGCTTTTTGTTGCAAAAGGAAGAAGATGTCTCCTTATGATGATTAATGCTGATAAGGTGGTAAATAGAGAGGCTTTCAGAACAACCATGTCAAAAGTTTAGAGATCTGAGGGATGGATTCAGTTCAAGGATGAAGGGGACAATAAGGTGTTGGTGGAGTTCTAGTACGAACGTGACAAAACAAAGGTCCTGAATGGGAGGCCGTGGTCTTTTGATAGGAGTCTGGTGTGTCTTCAGGAGATTGATGGGCACGTTCCGCTAAAGGAGATAGTATTTACCAAGGAATCTTTCTGGGTGTAGGCTCATGATATGCCAATGGCATTCATGACAAAGGAAGTGGAAGTGGAGTTGTTTTCTTGAATGGAAAAGATTTATGAAGTGGAAACAGATGAAGGGGATGTGGATGCGGGAGTATCCTGAGAGCTAAGGTCGAGGTGGACATCACCAAACCACTAATTCGAGGAAGGTTTTTAACTGTTGACAAAGTCTGGTGATGGATTCCATTTAAGTATGAACGCCTTCTTTCTTTCTGTTTTGCTTGCGGTTCGATTAAACATACAATCCATTGCCCTGACACTAGCCATTACAACAAACAGGAAGAGTGTAACCAGTATGGCACTTGGCTCAGGGCTTTTCCTACAAAGTCCAGTGGTTTTGATGAAATGTTAAGGTGGTGATGAACCAGAAATCTCATCACGACAATCATGCGGGCAACTCAGGGATGAACACAAAAGTGGAAACTCAGGAAGAAGACGTTGAATGCATGTCTAAGATTTGCATGCCAAAAAAATCACTACGTGACTTAGAAAACCAAAGCAAGACAGAGGTGCAAGATGAAATCCTTTCAGACAAGGCTATAGATGGGAAAAATGTTAACTCATCTTTCCTTGTCCAGATGTAGACTAGTAGGGAGCCAGTGCCAAAATAAGAAGGGGCAATACTAAAAAGGGAAGGCCTGAATTATACTGAGATGAAATAGGAAACCTTGACTAACACTAGAAAGGAAAGTGGTCCCAAGGTGATTCCTCAGACAGCAGGCTACTCCCTTGCTAGTCAAATCAACTCTCTAGACAGTTTCTTGGACCAGCAAATCAAGGTATTGGCTGCGTCCAAACAAAATACAAAGTGGAAAAGACGAGCTTGAGACAGGTCTATATCCCTTGACTCTCAACTCCTTTTAGAAGCTTCTATAAATGTGGGAAACAAGAGAAAAGTAGAACTTGGCCTGTTATCAGACTCATGGGGAAATACTAGTAAACAACTCAGGACTAGTGAACCATGTGAGGGATTGAAATATGAATAGTTGGTGGTGGCTGCAAGGCAGCACCACCAACAACAATGATGTGTCTAAGTTGGAATTGCTGAGAGCTTGGGAACCCCCAGATAGTTAACATTCTTAATCTGTTGATTAAGGACAAGTCCCCCAATATGGTGTTTCTTATGGAAACAAAATGCTCAAAAAATAGAATTGAAGAAGTTTGTAAAGCACTTAAATTCGAGTCTTGTTTGGCAGTAGAAAGTAGAGGAAGTAGTAGAGGTTTAGCCTTGATGTGGAACAATAAAGTTGATGTGGCCATCTTTAATCATTCAAGGTGGCATATAAGTGCCCATGCCACCAATTGTCCAGACTCTCCCTCGTGGCTCTTTACAGGGTTCTTTGGCCACCTTGAGACAGCTAAAAGAAATATGAGTTAGGATCTACTAAAGAATCTCAACCTGGAGTCTCGAGGGTCTAGTTATGTTGTGGAGATTTTAATGAAATAATTGATCAAAGTGAAAAGGCAGGTGGTGGTCTCAGACCTTACAGACAAATGGACAGCTTTAGGGAGGCCATCATGGAATACTCTTTGAACCCTATCTTGACTTGAGGCCCTAAGTTCACCTGGGCTAATAACAGAAGGGATGAGAATTTTAGAAAAGAGAAGCTTAATAGAGCCTTGGCAAACTTCAATTGGCTACAAAGCTTTAATGAGTCTTGTTGTCATGTGCTTCCTGCTATGAAATCTGACCATTCCCCCCTCCTTGTTCAAGTGGGTAGTAAAGCTAGACCAAATCCCAGCAAGACTTACTTTTTCATATTTGAAGCTGCTTGGAATATGAAGGAAGGAGTTTTGAACACTATTAAAGAGGGGTGGGGTAAAGTGGCAGTGGGGGGTGATGTTGCCTCTACTATGAGTAGGAGGCTATTTAACTATAGTCTTGCTCTAAAGAATTGGAATATGACCAAAAACAGAAAGGCTCATGATGATATAACAAAGAAGATAAAGAGGTTGAGGGAGTTACAAGATTCAAACCAAGGGGACCAAGTAGCTACAGTACTTCTACTTCAGAAAGAAATCGAACAATCACTTTGTGAGGAGAATCTAAAGTGGAAACAAAGGGCCAAACAACACTGGCTACAAAATGGGGACATAAATACAAATTCTACCACTTGCATGCCACCCAAAGAAGAAAGACTAATAAAATTTCTCAAGTGTCAGATCATAACAATTTTCTAGTCACTCAAAAGCAACAGATTGGTGAAATTTTTACAAACTTTTTCTCTAATTTGTTTACCTCTACAAACCCATCTAAACTTGAATTGTGCCTTGAAGATGTAACCCCTAAGCTTACTCCTATGATGAATGATAAGCTACTGCAAAAATTATCTGAAGAAGAGGTGAAAGTTGTTGTGTTCCAAATGAAAGGCATGGGGTCTCCAGGCCCTAATGGCTTCCTAGCCTTGTTTTATCAATCCCATTGGGAAGTCCTTGGTAAGGAAGTGTGTAGGTTTGCACTTAATGTACTAAATTGTGGTGAATCCTTGAAGGGGGTTAATGAGACTTTCATTACTTTGATTCCTAAGATCAAAGAGCCTATTAGAGTCCAAGATTTTAGACCAATTAGCTTGTGTAATTTAATTTATAAAATTGTTGCTAAAATTCTCTCTAACAGATTAAACCTTGTTCTACCTGATATTATATCTTCAAACCAAAGTGCTTTTGTTCCAAGTAGAGCCATTACTGATAATATTTTGGTGGCATACGAAACCCTTCACTCCATGACTACTAGAATGAAGGGGAAGACAGGTTTCATGGCCACAAAGCTAGACATGAGCAAGGCCTATGATCGTGTGGAGTGGACCTTCCTTGCTGATGTGATGATAAAGCTAGGTTTTGGTCAAGCTTGCGTCTCTCTTGTGCTGAACTGTATCTCCTTTGTCTCATACTCTATTCTCCTTAATGGTGAACCTCAAGTCCCTTTCAAACCAACAAAAGGTCTAAGGCAAGGGGAACCCCTATCCCCTTACCTTTTTATCCTCTGTGCAAAGGCTTTATCTTGCATGCTACGGAAGGCTGAAGCAATTGGAAGTCTGTCTAGTGTTCCTATTGGCAAAGGCCCCCAAAGGGTAAGTCATTTGTCCTTTGCTGATGATAGCATGATTTTTTTGCAAATCAAACTCACTGGAGTGGAGTAGGTTGATGAGAATTCTGAGTATATATGAGAGGGCTTCTGGTCAAGTGCTTAACAAGGAGAAGTCCTCTATTTTCTTCAGTAAAAACACTTCAATAGATAATCAGCAAACCCTCTTGAGAATTGCTAGAGTAAAGTCTACAGGATCATTTGACAAGTATTTAGGGCTTCCTATAATGGTTGGTAGAGCCAAAACTGCTGCTTTTCATGGCCTCATTGATAGGACTTGGGCAAAAATAATAAATTGGAAGACAAAATGCCTTTCAATAGCTGGCAAAGAGGTACTAATCAAATAAGTATTGCAGGCCATACCTACTTACATAATGGGCATCTTTTTACTCCCTCAATCCATAACAAGGAGATTGGATCAATTGTTGAGAAAATTTTGGTGGGGTTTTAATGAGGACCATGCCCAAATCCAATGGGTTAAGTGGAGTAAATTGAACAAAGGAAAAGACTAAGGTGGGTTGGGATTTCAAAATTTCAGTAGCTTTAACCTTGCTCTTCTAGCTAAACAAAGGTGGAATGTCCTCACCAATCCAAACTCACTTACTGCTCAAGTGCTAAAATAGAAGTATTTTCCCTCAGGAAATTTGTTAGATGCTAATCTGAGCTATAGACCATCTTTGGCCTGGAGAAGCATGTTGGTTGGGGTGAATTTACTGAAAGAGCGTCTATAGATGAGGATTGGCAATGGGCATAAAGTTAGGATATGGAAGGACAGATGGTTACCTAGGTCAGTTTCATTGGCAACAGGAAACAGAAGCTATGGGAATAATAAGGTAGAATGGGTATCAAATCTGATGGAGCCTGTGTTGAAGAGATGGGATGAAACCATACTCAACAAATGGTTCTCTCAGTAGGAGGTGGACCTTATCAAAGCCATCCCTATCAGTTTGGGCAATAGAGAGGATAGACTTATCTGGGGAGGTACTAACAATGCAGAGGAGAAAACTGAGTGAATAGAACATATGCCCAATCTGTCAACTTGAAAGAGGAACTTCAGGCCATGCATTATGGGGATGCAATGCAACAAGAGATGTGTGGGGCCAAACCAGTATCAAAATTATGAAGATGTCCCTGCAATGAGACATATTTAGAGATATTTGGGAGCAATTGACAATAAAAACTACCAAAATATGAACTTGAAATGGCTGGTTTGCTTGCAAGACTCATATGGAATAGAAGAAATGAGGTTGTGCATGACAAGGAATTTAGACATCCTAACTCAATTATAGTTAAGGTCAAAGAGGATCTAAGACTCTTTCACCTTACCAAGACCAAGGATGTGATGCTCTCTGCAGCTGTTTGTCCTAACAAAGTGCAGAAATGGAGAAAACCTCCAGCAAGAAAATTTAAACTAAATTGGGACGCTGTTTTAAATGACTCGGGGGTGATAGGTATTGGAGCCATAATTAGAGATTGCCATGGCATGGTTCTAGGGTCAGTGAGGGCCAATAGGAAGCTAAAACTATCATCTCTAATAGCTGAGGCTTATGCCATGTTGGTGGCTATCCAGTTCTGTAAGGAAAGTGGTTTTATTGATCTAGTGCTTGAAGGAGACTCACTGCAGGTGATTCTCAAAATGCAAAACTCAACAATGGACTAGAGCCAAGCTGGCCTAATCCTTGAAGATACAAAAACTATCCTAGATTCTTTCACAAATTAGAGTATTGAACACATAAAGAGGGATGCTAATATGGCTGTTCATTTGCTATTCATTTGCTAGCCAAGGATGCCCTCAACCGTGTTGAAGATGTTTTTGATCTCGTGTTTATTCTTGATTGTATTAAGCATGTTGTCCTACATGACTCTTTGTAATCAGTTTGCTTGAGGAATGAAATGGTGACATTGATTTAAAAAATAAATAAATACAAATATACTAACTATATAGTAATATATATAGTAACTATATAAAGTAATTATATATAAAAATATATGTACTAACTATATCACTACAACAATTTTGAGCTTTTGGGACGATTTTCATTTGGAACGAAATGAAAATCGTCCCAAAAGATAAGATATAGGGATGAAATCCCAAAACTAGTATGAATAATGAAACCGTTCTGGTTGGGATTAATTTTAATACCAAAACTAGTTGGGGACGAAAAAAATCATCCCTAATCAAATAATTATTCGCGGGTTGGGATTAAAAAAGGGTGGGCCAAGAGCGGGAAATTGAGTACCCATTTGAATGCCACACAAACACGTTCGAACGGTTAGTCCATAATAGAATTATTATTCACGGGTGAGAATTATTATTAAAAATGGTGGGTATAGCGTGGAGAATTGAACAATCGTTCGAACATCTAAGTTCACCATTCGAATGCAAACATCAAACACTTTTTTGACCGTTCGAATGTTAGATTTAAATAATAATCAATTACACAAACAAATTAATATTAATACTCAACTATTATTTAATTAAAAAAATGAGATATTGTATAATTAATTAAAATTTGTAGACATTAAATGTCCATACTAAAACACAAAACATCAAATTAAATATTGTCCAAACCAAAAACAAAATAAATGTAAATAACAAATATAATAAAAGGCTACATGCCCAAATGCTTGAGGATATCCTCACATGAAGTTACCATCGTCTCTCTTTGTGTCAGTCGAGTAAATATATTGTCCTGAGTCTGAGACGAGAGATCAACATCAATAGATAACTCCAAAATGGTAGTAGTAATCTCCATAATCTCCGTTCGTAAGGTAGATAAGGCAATCTGGATCTCCGGGCGCACTCCAACGACTATCTCGGGAATCTGTGCACGGATCTCTGCATGCACTATATTAGCAATCTGATCAAGAGTAATAGTGCGTGATGCCTAGAGCTGTGTCGATGTCTCATCGGCTGATACTCCATGATCAAGAGGTTGTGCTTTTTTGGCCTCGGTGTCGACTAGCTTATCTCTATTATGCCGAAGTTGAATCCAAAATGTAGACTGCCCCGTGCTCCATGACAGGGTGGTGGAGTTGATCGGTCCCATGGGCACCTGAACATGCTCAGCAACATCAAGTAAGAGCCCAGACTTTAACAGATATCGTGTGATCATGATCGCGTATGGAAAAATATCTGTCATAACGTATGTAGTCTCTGATCGCATCCTTGCAAATATAATACTCGATAGGTCGATAGGTACCATACGAGTGACTCGTATCATAAATCTCATCAGATATATGCTAACCTTCGTCTTGTGCTGCCCATGGTCAATGTTGGATGCAATGATTAAGTTCATCATCTTGAAGAAGTCTAACAAATGAACATGTTTAATGCTCTTCGTCCCATCATAAGGAAGAGCATCGGATGAACAATCAACTATCTGACCTCATGATCCGAGAGGCTATCAAGTCCATTAGTAGTAGTGCCCTCATCCTCATGAAGAACCTCATAATGTGTGATTTGGGTTAGTAACATATGGATTTAATCCATTCGGAAACATGAGTACTAGTCATAGTACTAGGCCAGTTGTAGTTATGCCATATAATCTACCACCGTAGAAGTGTATGAAAGATTCATATTTCATAATGAGTTCACTTATTCCAGGTCCGAGATCACCGGAAAATCGTTCAACAGGAAAGTCGTTCAAGATGCATGCTGTTGTGTTATAGACAATAAATAATTTTTCCACTTATGAAAACTTGTCAAGTTGGAGCACTAAGGGGAAAATGGCTTGTCCGACTTTTAACAAACATACACAATCTGAATGGGTTACGTATAGGAGGAAACTATGCTATATGGGTCATCGTCGATTTCTACCTAGTAGCCATAGATGGCGTGGAAATGCTAGACTGTTTGATGGCATTGTAGAATGGAGGACACCATATTTGTCTAGTGAAGATGTGCTTGCACAAATTCTAGATGTTAGAAATAACGATTTTGGTAAAAAATAACGGAAAACGAAATGAAATGAAAATGAGTTGAATTAAACAAAGAAGAGTATATTTTTTGAACTCCCCTATTGGTCGATGTTGAAATTACGGCATAGTCTCAATGTTATGCATATTGGAAAAAATATATGTGAGTCTGTTTTGGAAACATTGATGTCAATTGAAGGCAAAACAAATAATAATATAAACTCATGAAAAGATCTCAAGCGGTTGGAAATCAGACCGGAAATGCAATTTCAACAAAGTGGTTCGTCTATCTATATGTCAATTGGGTGGTATACATTGTCTAGGAATAAAAGGGCTACATTTTTTAAGTAGTTGATGAAAATTAAATTACCGGACGGGTATGCTTTGAACCTAACAAGGTGTGTATGAACAAATGAATGTAAAATTACTGAATTAAAAGCTATGATTGTCATGTATTTTTATAATGTATCGTGCTTGTTAGTATCCATGGATTCTTGACCAAAGATGTGTGGGTTCCATTGACTGAGTTAGGTGCATTTTTTAAAAATTTATGTGCTAAAACGTTGAATGTAGAAGCTTTGGATCGTATGAAATGAGAAATTGGTATAATATTGTGTAAGATGGAGAGTATCTACCCACCATCATTCTTCAACATAATGGTTCACTTAGCCATCCATTTACCACATGAGGCTCGACTTGTAGGACTAGTGCAATATAGATGGATGTATCCTATTAAACGATTTCTTGGAAAACTGAAACACACAGTGGGTAACAAGGCTCGTCTAAAAGGATCAATTGAAGAAACATATATTGATGATGAGGGGCAAACATTCTGTTTTAAATACTACCATGGCGTTGACATGAGGTTTGATTGGCAGAAAAGAAATTTTGATATTGACCAAGCAAGATAGTGGAATGGGTTTTCTGTGTTTTTCCAACAAACACGACCACTTGGTGTGGCACGTTGTTATTATTTGGTTGGAAGAAAATTTAAGAAAGTTCAGTGGTACGTGATAAACAATTGCCCTAAGATAGAGAGCCACTTAAAGTAAGTTATCATATTAATTGAAGTATCATTTATATCCTGAAAATTATATGAATATTAAGTTTTTGGTAATGTTTAATATTAGTGATTATATTAACGTGCTTAAAGAACTTGGAGTAAATAATATAGACCAGAAACATGAAGATGAGTTTCCGAAATGGTTCAAACAACAGGTAATGACATTAATATGATGCGAATTTCCACTAATTTAAAAATTAGATTGGATTGTTTATTTTTTAATGTTTATGCTTTAACTATTATGTAGGTTGTACAAATGCATACGAGTAATCCGAACGATATATCGAATGAACTGTATGCACTAGCTCATGACACCTCGAGACGAGCTACTCGATATTCTGTATGTATTTTTTAAGGAAGTAGATATCACACATTGGATCAAGAATGCTATAGGAAAACACAAAATAGTAGTGTCCTTGTGGAAGGAAGTTGTGATGGATATAACGTTGATTTCTATGGAGTTATCATGGATATAATTGGAATGAAATATTTGGGGGAACTTGTGGTATATTTATTTAAGTGCGATTAGTGGGATTTAAGCAATCCTTAAAGGGGAAAATGCCATGATGAATATTTTCTGAATATTAATACATCAAAAAAATGGTATGAAGATTATCCTTTTATTTTGGATTCTCAAACATATCAAGTATTCTATTTAGAGGATCCTGAGTTAGGAAAACAATGATGAGTAGTACGAAATTTTTCTCCAAGAAATAGATATGACGTTATCCTTGAGGTGGAAGGACAAGATGAAGATCAAAAAAATGATTCCTCTACTCAAGAAGCATACTAAAAGAGTCAACCAGTCTTTAACTTATTTGTCGATTTGAGCCAGTATGAGATGATCCCCTTACATAGGGAAGATATTGAGGTTGAAATAGTTGATGTGACAGTTGAGCAAAATGTTGAGTCATCTAAGGTAATTACAAATAATGAGAGTGAATCTATAAATGAAACTGATACAGATGATTGACCGATTTTGTGTTCACATTACACAGTACCTTGAAATTATGCCACCAAAGAGGAAGGAAGTTTGCATCCCATCTCCACGTATTCCTAGCTCTTCGTCCGACTCACCACTAGAGACTAACTTTACAGAATAAGGTAGATACTTAATACTCATTTTTTTCAATTAAGATAATTGATAATTGATACAAAGTAAATAACTAAATATTTTATAGAGTTAACAGTACAATCTTGTCAAGGTCGAGGCACTACTAGAGGTGTGACTTTGGAGAAATATCATATAGTGGCTAAGATTAAGGTTAAAATCCCTGACAACCATACAAGAGGTGAGGGACAAGAAGCAGCTTGGCTTGCATCGCCTGTGGGTGCTCTTACACAGATTTACGCACCTTTGGCTATAAGTTCATGGCATAAGGTCCTGAAATATGTGAAAGAGCTTTTAAAGAATCTTTTTTTGGTACGTAATATTTAAATAATAAATTTATTTTTGTATTATTTAATATTTTAAATGACAATATCTTTGTGTATATACTTTTTCAAGGATGACTTCAAACTAAATTTTAGCTGGAGAGAGGAGCGTAAGACTGTCGATAAGCTTATTTGTAATGCATTCCGCAAGTATAAGGCAAGGTGTCATGAGCATTACAAGAAGTACAAGGACAAGGAAGATGCATGCCAGCATCCTTTTTAGGATGTCCAACCTTCTGATTAGGAAAAGTTTTGTGACATGTTTGAAGATCACTCATATAAGGTAAATTAAATGAATTTGTTATGTTTCCTATTTATAATTTTCGATTGTTAATAATATTTACAACTTCTATGCAGGAGTGAAGTCCTATAAACAAGACAAATAGATCGAAGTTGAAGATTCATCATCATGCACGCTCAAAATCTTTCTATCACCTCTCTCTAAAATTGGTAATTATTGAACCCAAGGTTTCAAATTTCGTATAATTATATATCTACACATGGATTTTGATGATAACAAATGAATTAAAAGAATAAAAGAGTTTCAATCTTAAGTTGTCTACACAATAGAGTCAAGCACATTAAGGAACCAAGCATGAGCAAGAAGGGAATAAGTTCACATTAAAGTCATAGAGTAATATTGTAAATATTTTAAAAATTTGAAATTAGAATTAAGGCTCAAAATTAATATTTTATTATAAAGCATTAAAATATATTTTCAACATGTGCATGAATATTTTAAAAATTATATTTGAAAATTTTGAAAGATGATTGATTGTCATCTTTCACATGTGCATGACATGATTAAAGGTTTGAATTTTGAAAATATTAAAGATGATTGATTGTCATCTTTCACATGTGCATGCTTTATTTGAATATTTTCAAAAGTGATTGATGCTTTTTTTGACTTATGCAAAGTGTAGATGATTTTGTTTGAAAAATTTGAAAGTAAAGTGTGCTCATTCTGTCATATGCAAAAAGTAAAAAGATTAGGTTTGAAAATTTTGAAAAGTAAAGTGTGCTCCTTTTGTCATATGCAAAAAGTAAAAGGATTAGGTTTCAAAATTTTAAAAAGTGAATGATGTTGTCTTTGACATGTGAATCTTTTTAAATTTGAATATGAACTCTCATATGCCTATAAATAGATCATTTGAGAGTTTCACATTTACAACACCAAGAGCATACAACATTCATTTAAAGTTTTCATTCTCTCTTCTCTAAGCATTGAGCTTTAACCCTTTTTCATTTTGAGAGATATAGTTTGCGTTGTATTGTTCTTATTTTACTCATTGAGGAGTGTTTTCTGATAACCTACTCATTATCAGCTCTTGTATCAGTAAAAGGGTGTGTATAACCCTTGTGCGTGTAGAAAGTATCATATACAGGAAATGGTTGAATCACCACGTGTAAGGTGATTACAAGTGTAGAGGGTGTTCTACACAGATCCTTTGTAGTGATGTTGTACAAAGGTATAATAGATTTCTATCTCTATCTAAAGGAGGTTGAATAGTAAATTTGGAAATCCTCAAGGAGTAGCTTGAGGCGAGAACGTAGGTAGTGGGGCCGAACCTCGTTAACATACTAAGTTTGCTTCTCTCTTACCCTTACTCTTTATATCTATTGTTGCTTCATATTTTGTTTATATTTTATATTGTATATTTGATTTATAATTGTTAATTTTTAAATACAACGCAATTTACCCCCTCTTGTGTTAGTCATCTGGGCAACAGTAATGTACTTTTTATTTTTTTTATTCTATATAGTTTGTTTTTTAGAGATAATAATTTTAATATTCACTTTATATCTTAATAATGTCTTTTTAGAAAGAGTCAGACACCAATTATCTGAAAAAATTATATGCTGCATCACATATTGATTGTAATGAAGAGTTGACTCATCCAGATGCTCATAAAAATTATGTAAGTACTATAATTTATTTCAATTAAAATTTTTTTAACTTTTTTCACGATATTAATTCTTTATGTTTTGTGTAGGATAAAATGGTTGCCCTCCGTCAGATGAGAATTCATCAACAAGTGATGTTGATATTTTAAAACAAGTTCTAGGTCAATGCTCGAGAAATTTGAGAGGTTTGGGTCATTGTATAAAGCCTTCAAGCTCTTCATTAACGTCAAGTATTGCCTTCAAAAGGTTAATTCCATGATCGACCAATTGATTACAAGACAACAAGAGTTAGAGGCTCAATTGGTGAAACATGTAGATATGGAGATGCGCATAAAACATGATGTAGAACAACAACAAGAGTTCAATAGAGAGATGCAACTCTAAATGCAAACGCTTCTGTAATAGTTTAGGCCTCCAAGCAACTGATTTTCTTGTTTTGTGTAGATTTTAGGATTAAAAAATTCTGTACTCATAACAATATTAGTATTATTACTATTTTATTTTTTTATTGCAGAATATTTAGACTAGTTTTATTTGTATTGAATGTATTTTTTAAATGTAAATACCTTATTTCTTTTTTAATTTTTGACTAAAATAAAGTATCATTCGAACATACAGTCATTACGTTCAAACGATTGTCTAAGGACAACTTTGTTCGAATAAGTTCAAACAGTTTGATTCGAACATGTTCGAACAATTTGGTTTGAACGGTTGTGTAAGGACAACTCTGTTTGAACACGTTAGAATGGTTTGAAATAATTACAAACCATTCGAATGGGTTCGAACAGGCAACTAGCTCTCTCCGTTCAGTAGATGTTCGAACATCTAACTCAATCCCTCAAATTAATATAATTGACATTCAATCAACAATTGGTTTGTTCGAACATTTTTTTATGTTTATTTGAAGGAGAAGTCTGAACAAGATTTACGTTCGAACATGATTCACAGCTGCTTGAACGCTAAGCTGTGACAAAAATCACCTATCCCAGAAAAAAAAAATGGACGTTTGAATGTGATCGAATGGTCAAGTAAAATTCGTTCCCAAAATATATTTTTTGGGATGAAATTGATATTCTCATCCTAAAATATATTTTGGGACACTCATACTAGGACGACCTTGGAATGCTTTCTTTCGTCCCAAAAACAAATAATTTGGGACGAAAGTACTATCTTTTGGAATGAAATTTTTGTTCCTAAAGACCAAATCTCTTTTAGTGTATATATTAACTATACATAGTAACTATATATATAAATATACTAATAGAAATCTACTAATATATATAGTAATATACATAGTAACTATATATGCTAACTGTGTTGTAACTATATATAATATAGTAATATAATATAATATAATATAGTAACATAATATAATAATACAATATATAACAATATAGTAATATATAATTTAGTAATATAATATAGTAATATAGCAATACAATTAGTTACGTTCAAATGTTACATCACACGTTTGAATAGTACGGGAAAGTGTTATAATGTTTGAATGTATGTGTTGTAACATTCAAACGTTATGTGTGTATATACATATTGTGCGACCAAATGACTCACGACATTTCCAACCAAAACCAAAACTCTTTCTGTCGCTCTCAATACTATTCTCTGTTGCACGCTGTCTTCATTTGCCATCACAACCATTGCAAAAAGATTAGCGTTCATCTATATTACATTTCTTATATTTTTTGTATGGTTTTCATCTCCATTTAGTAGATTTCGAATACTCATGGTGTCTGGATTTCTTACATGCTTTTCCAACCACCACGAGTGGCCAATGACCAAATGGTCACCATAAATAGTTTACACTCAATGTATGCTTCATTTTTATAGGGTCACATGTCCAAGAGTAACCCATTCCTAGATTTATTAAGAAAAAACCCTTATTTACGGTGGAGAAATACCATAATTACATAACAAGCATTAAAAGATTAAACAAAACGTCAAATGCCCAAAAAGAACATCTTCACCACAACAAAACCAAAATTGGAAACCAAAAGAAAACAACTCAACGACCTCTCAAATAAGGCAAAGACAATTTATTTGTTGAATCAATCCTTTAAGGTGTTTTGGAACATGCAAAAGAGATCTCCAAACAAAGGTCGAACCTTGAGCTCCCATTTTAGCTAAATAATCAACCGGCGCATTTCCTTTTCAATAAATATGATTAATAACAAAATCCCCACCTTCTTACAATCTCATAGCCTCCTTCTAGAAATCTTCTAACTACCTCACTCCACAATGCTTCTTCTGAACTCAAGATACACAAACCAAGGAATCAGACTCAATGTCCACCTGATATAGACCCAAAGCATGACAATATTTCAACCCTATTAATAAGGCCTTTGGCTCAGCAAGATTATTAGAATCCACCCCAAGATAACATGACCATATCACCAAGCAAGTCCCAAATTACTGCCCCTGTGCCTAAACTCCCCGGATTACCGAGGCTACAACCATCAATATTTAATTTAAATCTTCCATGTCTAAGCTTCTCCCAACAAACCAATTTAACCTGCATAGATTTAATCAGAATAATCTGAATGTTCAAATCTATCAACCTCTCCTCATCGGCAAAGGCAATATTTGTAAATTTAGGAAAGCAACTTTGCACTTTCCTTAGCCACACACAAATAAACCTCCAAAGCTCTTTCATCGACATGCATTTACCTTCCATCGATCCTTGCCTTACACCTACCTTGCCACAACTTCCAAATAATAATAGAAGGAAGAAGAGCCAAAATACAACCCACCTGGGAATTTGTAGATGTACGTCTAAACCAAAGTAACACCAACTCAAACCAACGTTTATTTGGGTCATAAGATATGCCCAAGATAACAGAAAACCAGTTCCAAGCCCCAGAAGCCAAGTCACCTATAGCAAGAACATGATTTAAATTCTCATATCTTCTTTGGTCACAACAATTACACTTGGAAGTGGTAGGAATACCCACTCTTCGCAATCTATCATCAACACTTAAAACTGTTATGAAAAGCCTTCCACATTAATATGGAAAGTTTTTTTGGTAAGGCTTTGTGCCACACCCACTTAGCCCAAGGTGTAGTTGGTACAGTAACCCGAATACATTGCCATGCACTTTTGGTAGAAAAGCCGCCATCCTTATTATGAAGCCAAACAAGTAAATCTTGGTCAGCTTTGTGTGCACCCAAGAAACTACAAATCTCCTTCATTTTTTGTCTTCCCACTAACCTCTCTAAGACTTCAATGTACCAACCATTTTCAATTCTTAAGTCAGCCAACACCAACTTTGGCACATTCACGGATAAGAATTAGCAAGAGGACCTTCATTCAACCAATGATCCCACCAAAATGAAATATTCCCATCCCGAACTCTCCATTTCAAATTTTCTAACACCGCTGGGATGCATTTCACCACCATATTCCAAAATCGTGAGCCCTTTTTGGGGTCTATTAAAGAAACATGATTATCCCCAATATATTTAGCACGAAAAAATTGTGACCAAAGATCATTTCCAGTCATAACCTTCCATGCAAATTTCATATGAAGAGTAGTTTAAACCTCATCAAAATCACGAAGGCTAATACCCCCCTCATTAGTCGGCTTGCACATCGACTTCCATGCAACCCATTTCTTTTTTTCCTTTTCATCTTTTTCACCCCCAAAAAATGAGCTAAGAAGCATGTTTAGATTTTTCAAAATCCCTTTTGGCAATTGAAGGATAGACATAATATGTATAAGCATACTAGCTAACGCATGTTTTAACAAAATCAACTTGCCACCAGTCGAGAGACATTTTAATTTCTGCCCCCCAAGTTTATTCCTCACCCGATTGAAAATAGGATCTAAATGTACATTAGTTAGCCTCCCATTGACAATAGGTGCACCAAGATAAGTAAAGGGAAAAGTACCTTCTATAAAACTAGTGATATTGATAAGCTCCCTCTTCCGCCCTATTGAAAATTGCTTAGCAAAATACATGGCCATTTTCTCCTTACTCACTCGCTGCCCGGACCAAGACTCGTAAGTCTCAATAACCTTCATCAATTCTCTCATCGAATTTTTTCCCCCGTTAGAAAAAATAACTACATCATTCGCATAAAGAAAATAAGAAACAAGAGGTGCTCCTCCAACTTGTATAATCTTTTTCAACTTGCTCCGAGAAGATCTTACCCTTCTAACATTCCAATACAAAATTGGACTGATCATAAATTCAATTTAGATTAATGGGTAATAACCTGTTTATTGCTGCGAACTTTGTGGCTATATCCTCACCCTTTTTCTTCAATTGATCAGGCATTTTAGAGTCAGAAAATACATCCTTGTTCGGTACCATTTTTTCTTCTACTATCTCAGTATCAGATAAACTGGCCAATTGATCAGCCATATCACTACCAGCCCCATTCAACACTCTGTCATAGGCCTGCCCAAAAAACAGTCCACCTTGTACATCTTCTGAATGATTAACCACGATGGAAACAAGATCCTCCTCAGCCACTTCCACAGGACTCGATCTTAGCACTTCTTCTACACTCTGTACATTAACCTCCATAGGAACATAGGAACCCACCTCGTCAAACGCTATAGAGGGTACCACCTCAGTAAGAACCATTGGAGCCTCTTTAGAAACCACAGTAAAATCCACTACTTTTGAAACCACTTCCATAGAACCAGAGCACGACACTTCCACCACCTCAGGAACCATTGGAACCATCTCCTCAAGAATAGAGGATACCACTTCCGTATGGACATGCAACTCCACATCCTTTGCCCTGTCCCTAGAACCGACACCATGCAAATCCATCGGCTGTAAATTAGCCACTTCCTCACCTTCCGTATCAACGATATGCTGATCAACACTAACCAGCACCAACGCATCCGAAATTTTTCTTTTGTAACCATACCTGCCACGTCTTGTAACGCTGGTTTCAAACCTAAAGGATTCGAAGCTTTCAACTGTTTTGGCACTTCCTTATACTCAAGTTGAACAAGTTGTTCTCTTTCTCCTTCCTTAAAATACCTTTCTTGCAAGTCTTCAGATTATGCCCTTGGATATTACATTTAGTGTAGAATGCATGCATCATTTCATACATACACCACCTCCTGCATATGACTCACAGGACCAGATGGTGCACCAATCCAAAATAATAGTAGAGGTGGTTTAGCAGCATCGAGTTCTAAACATACCCTTGCTCCATCTATTCTAGTAGCACACCGCGTCGAGTTATCACTCCAAATATATTTCCCAATTGGTGCTATGAGGCTTTTCAGGATTGAAGGATGATAAAAATTAGGAGCCAAACTTGGAAGGAAAATCCAAATTGGAATACCAACTGCTCCTCCTCTTTAGAAAACCCAAGGGTCCAGTGAAACAGTTGATACGTGATTACGCCCAAAGAAGAACGCGGTAGTTGTAGCAAAGCTTTGGGGTGTCGATTCCACAGGGAGACAAATTAAAAGAATAGTAGAAGGAATAAAGAAACTAAAGGAAAATATTAAATAAGTAATGGAGAGCAAAGATTAATTTTAATTGCAAATTAAAGTGAATCAAAGTGATTAACGGAAAAAGTATTCAAATTTGACGAACAGTAGAGCGTCAGGAATCCCTTGCACAAATCCGGTATTTTAATTATTCTTAATTCATTGGATAACTCAATTAGGAATTCAATTCCCCAAATTCCCAATCGGAAGGTATAGATTTATAAACCAAAATTAAACCAAATGTAACCTTTTGAAAAATCATTGATCACTTTTAAAATACATAAATTACTATCCCTATTGAGAAAATTCAACGACGACAATATACTCAAGGAGCGATATTGCAGCAAAGAACTAAATCAATATAGATAAATAATTGATCCAAACATAATCAAAGAACCAATCCATTCAATAGAAAAAGCATGACTGAATCCATAAATAGAATAAATTCTATGATTATTCGGAGAATAAAACATCAACGATGAATTGAGAATGATAAAACAAAAGAGTTTTAGTAATTAAAGATCAAATACATAAATTAAAAAAACCATCTAATGTGCAAGTTCATCCCTAGCCCTACTTGAGAATTTAGTTACCCATAAATATACTGGACAACAAAAATCTCCAGAGAAAATTGAAGCGAATGGTTGCCATGGAAGTGATTTTCTCATCTCTTCAGATCTGCTTCTTGTGCCTCCTCCCCTTTATTTTGTGCTAATGATATGCTTATATAGGGTAGGAAAGAAACCCTAATGTCATCTTAATTTTCGCATAAAAAAATCGCCTAAATTTTAGGACTTATCTTGGCAGCCACGTACATGCTCCAGGAGTTCGAATTTGGAAATTCTTATTATAGACAAATTTATAACCCTTTAAGATAGCTTTCTAAATCATTAAGAATCACATCAATCCGATATGTGAGAGTAAAAAGTTACGGTCAAAATACTAAAGTATATCCAGACTGTCTCCTAGCGAATTTCGGATTTGGACTTCTTGTGGTTTCCTTTTGTGATTTCTTTTTCTTTTCTTCCAAATTGCTCTCAAACCCCATGAAAGTCCTCCTTTGAATATGACTGGGCTTGACTTGCTCTTTTATAAGTTCTGAAATTAAACATAAAAAAATGCTTAGGAGTATCCAAATGTAACTAGAAACTCAATTCAAGAATACACATTAATTCCTATGATTTCTATTCACATTTTAGTATTTTAATCTAATAATAGAGTATTTAGAGTGCACTTTTGCGCACTCATCACACCCCCAACCTTACTCATTGCTAGTCCCTAGCAATTTTCATGTCAAAATAACGAGAGAGACCAAAGAAAATCACACATAATGGCTATCAAGTCACACTTTCCAGATTCACATATCAAAACAATCTAAGGAATCCAATAACCCAACAAGATCAATCCACCTATAGCAATCCACTGAGTGTGTGTGTGTTCTCCAAGCCATAACCATCTTATCACTAACTTTGACACATGCAATATCAAGAACGTCTCAAGCAAAAGGTTCAACTCCATAACTCACGGGTATAATAGTGTTTCGTGTAAGGGCTCTCTCTATGGAGTTGACAATGGGTGTACACACACTCTCATGGAAAATGAGGCAATTATGTACAAGCAACAAGCAAACATTGATCTTATGATAGGAACACTTACAAATGAGACTTCCACCACTCTTTCCAAAAGCTTACTTAGGATCAGAACGGTCAACACAAAGGGTTGTAACGTGGCTTGGGTTCGGGGCTATATGAAAAAAAAAAGATGAAAAAGGATTCAAAAACTTCCAAGTACATACAAGGGGAATTTTATTAAATACTTAATAGACCACACTTCTCACTTGATGTACTCTCTAACTTTTCAGATCATCAAATAATAATGTTTTTCCTTCTTCCTCTTCTCTCTTCTTTTTTTTTTTCAACAATTTGATGGCCAAACACATGCCAATTTGGTATTCTTTCCATTTCTACCAAACTTCTTTTTTTTTCTTTTTTTTTCTTTAATTCACAATGACAAAACAAAAGAAAGAAAATATAAATTCCACACCTAGTATACACTTGGAAGTAAAAAGGGTAAGAAAATCAGTGTATAGGTTATACTCCAATGTGGAGAGGCATGGATGATATGGGCATATGAAAAGAAAAAGCTACATGTGTTTATTGGCTCAAAGTTGGCTACTAGGGGTCTATGATAGAAAGGGATAGCTTGAAAGGCTCAAACGTTAATCCTAAGTTGACCTTCGTCATATCCCAAGTATATCCACCATCGACCACAAACCATGTAATGATGTTCTCAAAAGAAGTGCCCAATTCAACAGATCAATAAACGCTTATCACAATTTACTGCATTTGTATGCTCTCAATTCTCTCCAAACTCACATGAATACTTAAGCAAAAGAGTTCTCTAGCTACATGTATCAAACCACCATCTTACCACAAAGCTTGGATAAGTGCATTAAGAGTTCTGTGAATGCTTCAGCAAAAATGATTATAGTGGGTTTGGTGAATTCACGAAGATGGTTATGAATGAGAATGAGTATACATGTGAAAATGATGCACGTGTGATGCAAATTAAAAAAAATTGACACATGAAAATATGCCACAGAAATCCAACAAGCATTTTAAATAATGAATTTGCACCACTAACCCCCAATTTAAATGAAACATTGTCCTCAATGTTTAAGAATTAAAATTGAATGAGGAGTAACTGAAAATGGTAGAATACACCTGATGAGTGACGTGGGTAGCTCGCTACGCACCAATGATGATAACCTGAACTGATAGAATAAAACCAACCTATAAAGAAAACAACAGTAAACAAAAAGGAAAAGAAAGAAAATAAGAGAAAATAAAAATAAAATAAAACAAAACAAAATAAATAAAGAAAAACATACCTGGATGGTGTGGTCAAGGTTGATAGACTGGATCCACAAGTGGAATGTCTTCCACTTCCGGAACTTGCCTATCAATTAATACTTTAAGGCGTTGACCATTTACTTTAAAGATCCGACCATCCTTAGGATCTTCTATTTCTACTACCCCATTCACAAAAACATTCTTTACTACAAAAGGGTCAGTCCACCTAGACCGAAGTTTTCCTGGGTGCTTATGGAGTCTAGAATCATATAAGTATACTCGGTCATTAGGCTCATACCTCTTCCTAAGAATATTTTTACCATGAAATGCTTTCATTTTAACCTTATAATTTTTATATTTATGCAAAGGTTTCAATTTGACTCTTGATGCTTTCATACTTACAGGAATCTGTCTTTCACCTTTGTTAGGCAACTCCTCAAATTTTGGTTGCCAAGCCCGTGTGCCATAATCCTGAGTTTCATAAAAAATAGCACAAGTATCAGTAACATTAGATGAATCACTAATAGTATCAAACTCAGAATTAACAAGGGAATATTCAAGGGGATCAAAATCATGAGTTGTATGAACTCCTTTGTGTACGAGTGCGTCAATCATGTATGTTTGGTGGCACTCATCATATGGTTGTTGTTTCTCAATATGGAAAATGTTGACCTCCATGGTCATATTTCCAAAAGATAGCTTCATCAACCCATTCTTGCAATTTATGAGTGCATTAGCTGTAGTAAGGAAAGGTCTACCTAATATGAGAGGAATCTTAGAGTTAGACTCAATAACTGATTGAGTGTCCAAAATTTAGAAATCAACAGGATAATAGAATTTGTCAATTTGGATCAAAACATTCTCAACTATCCATCTCGGTTTCTTAACTGAACGATCAGCCAACTGAAGCACAACAAAAGTAGGCTTAATTTCACCCAAACCAAGCTGCAAATAAATGGAATAAGACATCAAATTAACACTAGCTCCTAGATCTAGCAAGGCTTGTCCAAACTCATGATTCCCAATAGTACATGCAATCGTTGGACAACTAGGATCCTTGTACTTAGGAGGAATTCGCTGCTCAATCAGAGCACTAACTTGCTCTGTCAGAAATGCTGTCTTCTTAACATGGTGCTTCCTCTTAACTGTACACAAATCTTTAAGAACTTTTGCGTAAGTGGGAAATTGTTTAATAACATGCAAAAGAGGAAAGTTAATCTTTACCTGCCTGAAGTTCTCCAAGATTTCATTACTAGAATCCAAAGTTCGCATACCAGATTTTAAAACTTGAGGAAATGGTACCTTAACTGGACTCTTGATTACCTCGGCTTCTTTGGGGAACTCGGTACTATCATTGCTTTGTTCCTCTTTAACATCCGCTGGCTTTTCAGTTGTTGGGATGTGTACGGACTTACCACTTCTTGTCACAATGGCATTGACCTCTTTCAAATTTTTTTGTGCCATATGCTGACCTTGGGGTGCGGATTGAGTTTGAAAAGGAAACTTGCCACAATCATTCACACTCAAGGAGCTCATTATCTTGGATATATGACTCTTTATCTCTTTGTTTTCTTCAACAACCTGCATAATTAAAGATTCAAACTTTTGATTAGTTTTACTCTGCACCTCAATAAAAGCATGTAAAGTATCTTCTAAGGGACTCCTAGAAGATGAAGGTGCATGATATGGTCTAGGGGGTTGTGCAGGTGGCTGGTCTTTAGACTTCCATCTAAAATTGGGGTGATTACGCCATCTCGGATTATAGGTATCAGAGAAAGGTGTAAAAGGCTTCTTGTACATACCTAAGGCATTACATTGTTCCTCATACATCCCTCTCATCTCAGCAAATGTGGGACACTCTTGGGCAAGGTGATCTACCCCACCACATACAAAACATGGTCCAAAAGACTCTGCATGATTAGCCATGTGTGTTGGCTTTAAGTCTTTATTCTTCAACACTTCTAGCTCCCTAGTGAGCATCTCAACCTTAGCCTTTAGGTTATCTTCTTCCCTAAGATGGTAAATTCCACCACCATTTAGGTTTCCTGCAGGTCGTGACCTATTTGTGCTATCAGTAACACTAGGTCCAGTCCAAGTGTGAGCTTTTTCAGCAAGCTCATTGAGGTATTCTATGGCCTCATCAGGATCTTTCTGTAAGAACTCACCATTACACATCATCTCTACAAATTGGCGCTCTCTAGGTGTAAGTCCCTCATAAAAATAGCTCACTAAGCGCCAATTCTCATACCCATGGTGAGGACACATACTCAATAGCTCCTTAAATCTCTCCCAAGACTGATACAAAGTCTCACTGTCCTTTTGTGCAAAGGTGGAGATTTGCCTTTTTAAAGCATTGGTCTTATGTTGGGGAAAGTATTTATTAAAGAAGATCTGAGTCATCTCATTCCATGACCCAATAGATCGTGGTCTCAGTGAGTATAGCCAACTCTTAGCTCTATCCTTCAAAGAGAAAGGAAAGAACTTAAGTCTCACAATGTTATCAGTTGCATTATGACTATGAAAAGTCGCAACTACTTCCTCAAACTCTCTAATGTGCACATATGGATTTTCATTTTCCAAGCCATGAAAAGTAGGGAGTAACTGTATCATCCCTGTCTTAAAATCTAAGTGGCGAGTATTGGCTGGAAATATAATGCATGATGGTGTGGCTGTGCGTGTAGGATGGAGGTAATCTTGAAGGGTCCTAATGGGTTGATCTTCGTGTTCACTCATTTTCTCAGAATAAAAAAAATGATCAAATAAATGATTAGAAGAAAGAGGGAACGAAGTTACCGCCTTTACAAACTGCTGAAAAGAAAAATTATCTAACAATTCTTCTACTGTCTCCCCGGCAACGGCGCCAAAATTTGGTTACGCCCAAAGAATAACGCGGTAGTTGTAGCACAGCTTTGGGGTGTCGATTCCACAGGGAGACAAATTAAAAGAATAGTAGAAGGAATAAAGAAACTAAAGGAAAATATTAAATAAGTAATGGAGAACAAAGATTAATTTTAATTGCAAATTAAAGTGAATCAAAGTGCTTAACTGAAAAAATACTCAAATTTGACAAACAGTAGAGCGTTGGGAATCCCTTGCACAAATCCGGTATTTTAATTATTCTTAATTCATTGGATAACTCAATTAGGAATTCAATTCTCCAAATTCCCAATCGGAAGGTATAGATTTATAAACCAAAATTAAACCAAATGTAACCTTTTGAAAAATCATTCATCACTTTTAAAATACATAAATTACTATCCCTATTGAGAAAATCCAACGACGACAATATACTCAAGGAGCGATATTGCAGCAAAGAACTAAATCAATATAGATAAATAATTGATCCAAACATAATCAAAGAACCAATTCATTCAATAGAAAAAACATGACTGAATCCATAAATAGAATAAATTCTATGATTATTCAGAGAATAAAACATCAACGATGAATTGAGAATGATAAACCAAAAGAGTTTTAGTAATTGAAGATCAAATACATAAATTAAAAATACCATCTAATGTGCAAGTTCATCCCTAGCCCTACTTGAGAATTTAGTTACCCATAAATATACTGGACAACAAAAATCTCCAGAGAAAATTGAAGCAAACGGTGGCCATGGAAGTGATTTTCTCCTCTCTTCAAATCTGCTTCTTGTGCCTCCTCCCCTTTGTTTCGTCCTAATGATATGCTTATATAGGGTAGGAAAGAAACCCTAATGTCATCTTAATTTCCGCATAAAAAAAATCGCCTAAATTTTAGGACTTATCTTGGCAGCCACGTATATGCTCCAGGAGTTCGAATTTGGAAATTCTTATTAGAGACAAATTTATAGCCCTTTAAGATAGCTTTCTAACTCATTAAGAATCACATCAATCCGATATGTGAGTAAAATGTTACAGTCAAAATACTAAAGTATATCCAGACTGTCTCCTAGCGAATTTCAGATTTGGACTTCTTGTGATTTCCTTTTGTGATTTCTTTTTCTTTTCTTCCAAATTGCTCTCAAACCCCATGAAAGTCCTCCTTTGAATATGACTGGGCTTGACTTGCTCCTTTATAAACTCTGAAATTAAACATAAAAAAATGCTTAGGAGTATCCAAATGTAAATAGAAACTCAATTCAAGAATACACATTAATTCCTATGATTTCTATTTACATTTTAGTATTTTAATCTAATAATAGGGTATTTAAAGTGCACTTTCGCACACTCATCAATACGCCACTCCTTCAATGTCGCAAACTTCCCTAGAAAAAGCCTTAATGAAATCCTCCTCCGACGTTAATCGGACAATGACATTGCGTGGCTTCCTCATGGCTAAAACCAGTGCAATACCAGATAAACCCCATCTATTTTTAATAAAGAGTCTGATCGCGTTCAGGGATGGCCTCTATCTAAGGAACTTTAGCACCAACGAGAACCGAAATGGTTTCGCAGACTTCACGATTTCCCCCTTTGAAAACAAGAAATACACTTCTCTATCCATAGTTTTAGGAGCCCTTAATGGCAGAAGCAAATCGGGGATCGGGTGAGGGGTTGCAGATAGGAGATATGTGAATGATCGAGCATTCGCTGCCATCATGGAGCCACTAGTGCCCCCCCGAGGCAGCATGCAAAACCGGACATAAAACCCTAGCAGAGCACAAGGGTATAAAGGTAATTAATGAAAAGTTGTGTCTCTAAAAGCTCAAACCAACCAATTCTCTTCTACAGTGGCCATTACAAGATTAAATGCATATTTGAGGAAATCAGAAATGGCTCGACTCAGCCATTTCTAGGTTGAAACATGCGAAGAATTATCTTTACATTCGAACATATGTAAATTTACGTTCAAATGTATTGTTAAGTTCGAATGTTTCTATACTAGAACATTCGAATGTAATGTTTTCCTAGCCGTTTGAGTCCTAACGTTCGAACGTATTCCTATATAAGTTCAAACGTTTTGCCGTTTGACTCCTCACATTCGAACGTTGTAAACTACAAGTTTGAATATTATTCTATTACATTCAAACATTAAGTTATATGTTCAAATGTATTTTAGAATAGATTTAATTTGTTTCATATATCTATATACTGTTATTTTTCTTTTGCAGAACATGGCTCATCCTTTGACAACTAGGAAATGGGAGAGGGAAGGAACCCAGGACACTTCTCGAGGCTATAAGGCTATAATGGCCAAATGCGAAGTGTATTCAACGAGTTTGACGAGCTGACGTGGGATGGGAAAAGTTGGAGGTCCATCTCTATTTGCGAAGGTTAGACCAACATCTGCCAACCAAGAGGGAGTATATACCCTTCCATGGTCCACAAGTTTTATATGGAGATGTTGTCCATGCCTCAAGATGCATCATCTCACACTGTAACTATACGCGGTATTCAGTTTGAGGTTTTGACGGATGTCATCACCCAGCTACTCAAGCTTTGTCATGTATATGAGCCATTGAGTACAATGGATGCTCAAGCTGAGGGCTCACCAGATGTAGGCCCATCTGCATCATCTACTGGCCTAGTCGAGTTTATGGCTTGAGATGTTGATAGGTCAGATGGAGAGGATACTGATGAGGCTCAGGATGTCGATCGCGATGAGGATTTCTTCATCCTCATTGGGAGATACTGCACAGCGATAGATAAGAAGAACACATTTTCCCAGACGTTGCTACTGCCATTTCTCCATATGTTGCATAATGTGGATCCTATGGCACATAAGGCCACCTTCATTTGGACTTGCACAAAGTTCCTCATACGATTGGCACAGGGAGAGCCAATATACTTGCTACTGTAGATATTTGACAGGATCCATTATAAGGTTAGTATCATCATAATTGACAACTTATCATATGAGGTGATCATTACTAAGCTATTACTAAACTGGAGAGTGCAGCCCCATGTGGAGAAGTGGTTGACTAAGCAAATGAGCCCCCTAGACATGACCTCACATCGTCAGAGCATTAGATAGGGGAGGAGGTATGCTTGGCATGAGCCTGTGCCTGCACTAGATCTTGTTCCTTTGACCTAGCCTTATGCTGGTGTTGCTCTCACTCGTCAGCAATCGATGGGTACATCTACATGGAATGTGCACCCAGCTTCGGTTGATGCGATGGTCTAAGATATTACTACACATATCGATCGACAAATCGCATCAGTACAGCATAGTGTCACCTTGGTTGGCCATCGTTTAGATATCCTAAATTAAAAGGTCAATACATTGACTAAGAAATTTCATACGTATGTAAACGTACAACTCGTTTTGAGTTTTTTTTTTTTTTTGTACTTTTATTGTAGTTTTTAATTATATTTTGCTATTTTTTTAATTTGAAATTCTATTTTTAATTTTAAAACAGTTCACATTCGAACGTTAATGACTATCGTCTAAATGTTAGAATGAATAACTTACAAGTTCACACGTAAGTAGACTTAACGTTCAAACGTATATGAACCATTCGAATGTAACATTTTATACGTTCGCATGTACTCTTTCCAAAATGACATTGTATGAATTACGTTCAAATGAAACATTATTATAATTCAAACATATAAGTATTTCTTGTCCACCTTTAATAACAATTTCATGAAACTGTCATAGAAACTAATTTTTTGTGACGGTTTCAAGACTGTCACAAATTCTAAACTGTTACAAAATCTCAATTGAGTTGTAATGTCTTTCTTGACTTTTATGGAATGTGTTTGGATAAAAATCATGTGTTTGGTACAATGTTTTGAAATTCATTTCATACCGGCCGGTACGATTGAAATATGCCGTATCAGAACAGTAACCGGTATGGGCAAACCCTATGCTTCGTACCGGCCCAAATTTCGGGCATTTCGAACTGTACCAACTGGTATATGAGTTTCTCCCGGTACATGTAAAGCTATAGCCTGTTGTGTAATTCTAGCATTCTTATAATTTTTGTAAAACTACAGGGATAGTTTCATACTATAGGGACAGTTTCTTTTTTTCTTTTTTTTTTTCAAGCATACTATATATTTTTTATAATTTATTCAGACTAATACTAATTTGAAATATAATTTATTCATATATAGACTATTTTAAAACGGTATCCAAAATAATATCGATATTGAAATATTTCATTCCAGTGCCTCAACTGAAACGATTACTGAAAAGATATTCAAAACATTATGTGACGCCCCCAAATTCCGCTTGGGATTGAACGGACATTTGAAGCGTCGAGACATGCAACACAAGGTTACCTGCCCCCGTTCATGACATATAAGATGCAATGTTCCTAACATGCATCTAGCATTATGCAATATTCGCAGCGGATATTTTTTTTTTTTCTTTAGCAATACTATGCACCAAACTAAAAATATCCCAAATACTTGAAACATATTTCATACATAAAAACATACTAAAAAGCCGTGATCACTACACTAGTCCAAAATGGTTGTGATCAAAAGAATACTTGAGATACAACTCCAAAAGTACAAGCATTAACCTAAGTTAAATACTATACCATCATCAACATCGCACCGTAGCCTAGATGACCGTATTCAGATGGTCAGATTCCAATTCTTCTTTGGGTCCTGTAACAAGATCTACCATTCGGGGGGAATGGTAGTTGGGACTACCACAGTGAGATTTGATTACAAATCTCAGTAAGTTAACATAAAACTCACACACAGGTTAAAGATGCATGCATGGCAGTAAAAGCATAAATGCATAAGTAAAGTCGTACATAAGCATAGCATAACTTGACATATAACATGACATAACCAGAACTTAAACGTGAACTGAACTTGACTTAACATGACATGAACTTGAGTTTAAAACATAACATGGACTTGAAATGTAGCATGAACGTAAACATGCATAACATAAATATGAACTTGAAAATAACATAAACTTGAACATATCATGACATAAACGTGAACTTGAGACATACTGTAAACGTGAACTTAACATGATGTGAACATGAACTTGGAACATAACTTGATCATGAACATAACATGTACGTGTACATAACAAAACATGAACTTGATCTGAAACTTGACTTATCATGCACTTGATCTGAAACTTGACTTAATACGTACTCCACAGTTGTTGTGGCCCCACGTATTCTACGTGTCACAATTGCTGTGTCTCACGTAGTGTATGCTCCACAGTTGTTGTGGCCCCATACTTCATGCTCCACAGTTGTTGTGGCCCCATGAATACACGTAACATAAAATATAATACGTACTCCACAGTTGTTGTGGCCCCACGTATACACGTAACATAAAATATAATACGTACTCCACAGTTGTTGTGGCCCCACGTATACACGTAACATAAAATATAATACGTACTCCACAGTTGTTGTGGCCCCACGTATACACGTAACATAAAATATAATACGTACTCCACAGTTGTTGTGGCCCCACGTATACACGTAACATAAAATATAATACGTACTCCACAGTTGTTGTGGCCCCACGTATACACGTAACATAAAATATAATACGTACTCCACAGTTGTTGTGGCCCCACGTATACACGTAACATAAAATATAATACGTACTCCACAGTTGTTGTGGCCCCACGTATACACGTAACATAAAATATAATACGTACTCCACAGTTGTTGTGGCCCCACGTATACACGTAACATAAAATATAATACGTACTCCACAGTTGTTGTGGCCCCACGTATACACGTAACATAAAAAATAATACGTACTCCACAGTTGTTGTGGCCCCACGTATACACGTAACATAAAAATATAATACGTACTCCACAGTTGTTGTGGCCCCACGTATATACGTAACATTAAATATAATACGTACTCCACAGTTGTTGTGGCCCCACGTATTCACGTAACATAAAATATAATACGTACTCCACAGTTGTTGTGGCCCCACGTATTATACGTAACATAACATGTCTTATCTTTCTTAATGCATGAGATATTAATTAATATCATATACTTTTCTAACATGGCGTATACTTGTAAATGGCACAATATGATTTAATCATAACATTTCATGGCATACTTAACATGGCATACTTATAACATACATCATTGTATGACAGAAAAGATTATGTAACAGATAATTATTCATGAGAGATTAAATCATACGTAGCAGATAAACATGTAATGACATAGCATGACATGGCATATACGATAACATACATACATAAATTGTAGTTCTCTTACCCATCACACATACACAATAAACTGATAGTAAGTTAGAGGCTAACTTACCTCGATCGTCGCGTTCTATGAGAATAGAGCGCGAGACACGAGGAACTGCACAACAGCTGGAAGAGGAACACTCAAGTCCTTAAGATTTTCACTTCTGAACTCAATTGCCATATTGTAAGCACTTGCAACACCACGGCCAACTTGAGGTTTCACTATACTCGGAAGAGATAAATTGACTTCAGAAAGCCTTTGCACTAAAACAAGTTCATTAAAATTATCAATAACAACCAAACAAACAACTCATTTCTCAATCCATATACTCTTAGCCATAGTCAACCACAAGATGACACCAGTCATCCCGGACTATAATCCATATCATCACTGCTTCGGGACACTGTCATACAGTTTCCCAACATTACACCATACGCTCCACACTTCTCTGCTACGCCATCCAACCCTTCGTGACACGCCATCCGGTGTATCACGACTTAGTACAGAGTACACTCACGTGAACTCTCTTCCATTCACACTACAAAACCCATCACTGCGATACACGTCTCACGGTGCATCGCTACGCGACACGGAGTACGCGCTACGCGTACTTCCTTCGCTACAACACTCATCAACACGATGCACATCACACGATGCATCGCCATACCACACGGAGTACACTACATGCGTACTCCCTTCCTTCTACGACCCACATCACTACAGCGCACGTCGCGCGGCGCGTCGCTGCATTACACAGAATACGCTACACGCGTATTCTCTTCACACAACCCGCCGTATCACATCTACGGCATCCATCTCACGCCTATACTTCACAGCACAGTCCACAAAACTACAAAATCAAGCCTAACACTTCACAACCACACTTCGTTTCACAACTACGCAGCGAACTCCACAAACACTAACTACACAGTCTACAGCCAACCAAATCAACTATGTTAAACATAAATAACTAAAGATAGAGGGTTATACCATCGACGGGATAACCCGTGCGTCGCTCGCTGCTCGTCACGAACATGCGTCGGAGGAGCATACGTGGCGGTACGGTGTCTGTCCACCACATAAAGTGGTAGTTTGGGCTTGAGAAAGGCTAGGCGTGGTCTTGGAAGACTCACGGTCGCCTTGTGATGGTCAAAGGTGGCGGAGCACGGCGGCATCACGCCGTGAACAGTAACTCCGAACGGTGAGCGGAGGAGACGCGAGGTAGCGAAAAGCCATAGAACTTCATGGAAAGCTAGGGAAAGGTAGAGGAACATGTGGTGGAGCTGTGGTGGCGAGGTGGTGGTCGGACGGTGGCTAACGGCGGCAGATCGGCCGTTTGAAACCATTTTTGGCCTTGGAGAGTGCGGGAGAGTGTGAGCTCTACGAAGCTCCGTTGGCCATGAAATTTCTTGGAGAGGTTCATGAGGATGAGAGGAACAAGATGGTGGTGGTGAAACACCACGGGTGGCCGTGTACGGCGGCGCACGGTGGTGCAACCGAACGGGTGTTTTGAGAAACCCATATGAGAAAAAGTGAGAGTTTGGGAAAAAGAAAGACATGGGGAGGAAGCCCTTGATGTGGTGAATCCAATGGTGGTGCTTGGTGGCTGATTTGGCCGTGTATGGTGGTCCAAAATGGTGAAAAGCCTTAAAAACCCATTTGTTTGGAGGCGAGAGTGGCGGCTAACCGTGGCTCGGATGGAGGTGAAACTTGGAGGGGATGTTCACCGGTGAGAGGGGAAGAAATCTGGGTGGGTGGTGTAGTCCACGCCGCCGGCGAGCGGCGGTTCTGGGCGGAGAAAGAAATCGGCAACAGGGGAGAAAACAGGGCAGGGGCAGCAACTTCCGGGGGCTCTCGGCGACTAACGGCTGGTCCGATGGCTCTGAAAATTGGTGTGTATGAACTATGGTGAAAGGGGAAGAGAATGGCGGGGGTGGTGTACGACACCTCCACCGGACGGCGGAGAAACGGGCGGTCAAAGGGGCGGCGACGGTAATGAGACAAGAAGGAAGAGCACGGGAAGAGAGAGAGAATTGGTGGCCGGCGTTGCACACCTCCGGTGCAGATGTGTTCGCCGGTGAGGGAGGGACATGCCGGAGGTGGAGGTGAGGCACGGCGGCCGGAGGTGGCGCCGGTAGGAAGCTAGAACCGATCAGCTATGGTGGAAGGGTGTAAGTCGACCATGGAGAGAAGGAGAGGAAAGAGAAGAAAAAAAAAGAAAAAAGGAAAAATGAAGGAAAAAGGGTAGGAGCCTAGGTAATAAACTTCAATCCTACGTTTTGGGATCCTCAAATAATTCAACGGTGAATTAAAACACTGATTAAAAACGCGTAAATGTTTTATTTTAAATAAAACACTTTAAATAAAACACCACGATGAATTAAGGTAGAATATTATTTTATAAACTAAAATTTATAAAATAATATTTCCTCATCATTATATAAAATGATAAAGTACCGTTAATTAATCGAAGATGATAAAACCAATTAATTTAAATAAGAGTTTTCAACGTAAAATTAAACATCTTAATATCTTAAAACAACTAAAATATTTAATCTAAGTAATTATCCACAATTATAATATTTTCAGAGCTCATTAAATTATTATAATTGTGCTACTTTAAAAACAAGCTTATCTAATACTTTGAAATTCGATGGATAAGATCCGGGAAAACGCCATCGAGGTACAACGCTTAGGATAAAACTGTTCATGATTTTACAGCTGTCGGTGAAGAACAAATTACGTGATTTACAGAAAAGATAATCTATACACGTGATTCCAGATGATGGTAAAGACGAGAGAGATGTGATTGCTGTCGAGAAAGAATCCAAAACTGATTATTTTAGCGGACTGTTACACATTAGTTCGGTAGCCAACCTTTAGTATTTTGGGTTGATCATGAGCCTCTTAAGCAATGTGCTTAAATGATTAGAGTACAGAATTCATCACTCAAATTAATAATAAATAAAAGGGTACAGACTTTTCATAATTTCACTACAAATCTAACTCTCCATATATACTTAACTTATTAATTAAGGATCTTCATAACAAACATCTTTAGGATGTGTAAGACACGCTTAAGACTTGCGAAATAGGCAATGATAATTCTTTCTTTCATTCGGGTCTATTATGCAAATTTTAGACATTAACACTTATAATTGAAGCTCTTTTGCATCATTTGTGATGGGTGTTTTGTGTTCACTTTGTGGCTGACCTTTTTTAGTTGCTAATGACTTTTTGCAGCAACTAAGAATCGTTACAAAAAGTTATTTTTCTTGTAGTAATAGTTTTAGCTCTCATATCCTAAAATAATCAAATCATAATGTCTTATATGAAATTAACTACGAAAAAAACTCTTTTTCTTTTTTAAATGCTTTTTTCTTCTCTGACTTGAAAGATTGTATATATAAACGTACTTTTTTCCCCTACAAACTATCAATGATTTTTCCATGTGTACGTACCAAACATCTTTAACGGTTGGCTAACGATGGTTATAATATCAAAGGGTATAACGAGTTTTGAATAAATATTTCTTATACTTTTCAAATTGAAGAGGGTATGATCGTCATTTTGTTCTTAACTATTTAAAATTTGTATAAATCATTTTTATAAGGTCAGCATAGTGTGTCCATTTTTCTTTCTTTTTGAATTGAATCATTTAAGTCAAACAAAGAAATATATATATATATATATTTTAGAAAATATCTTACTGACATAGATAGATTACGTCAGATTTGGGTATCGGTAGAATTCGGTAGAATGCTTAGCTTCTATTTGAATAGAATATAGAGTAAGAAAAAAATAAACGCATAAAATAAATAATAGAATGACGTTTATTAAATATTTAATGTTGCCTGAGAAATTCACAAGCAACATTTATAATTTTTTTGAAGTCCACTTTAAATAAACTCTAAGCCATATATATATTGGAACTGATCTAAAGAATTTTTTGTTTTTTTTGGGTTGGTGATCGAATTATCTAAAGAAATTAATAGGCTGAAGTTGACATACGAAGGACTCAAGATCATTAGGAAGTTTATTAGAAAATTTCTATTTATTTATTTAGTTTTTTTTTTTTTTGTGATAAGAAGAACATAAAGTAAAATTGCGCCTAAATAATTAACTCAAATAAATTCTGACATCTTGCTACATTTATGTAAAAATTAAGAAATTATCTTAAATTATTATAATCTTAAATGCACTATTATTGTTTAGAATTTATATTAGTGAGAGTGAGATAAACATATGAAGTGAGTCTTAGTACATATTCCATGCTGCCTGTATGAATTTTAAAGAGAAGAAATAAAATTTTCCAAAAGATACTAAATACTTTAATCATCAATTGTTATGAAATAATTATAAAAATATTAATAATTTCAATTTATCTATAATCTAGATCATAATAAATATTTTTTAAAAAAAAAAAAACCTATGAAATTAAGTTATATATATATATATATATAGGAGTGGGGGTTTTGAATTTGGTTTTTCTATTTGAAGATCAGGCCTTATGCCATCTGATCCAAATGACCTTGGCCATTCAAATTAAGTAGAATCCAACGTTGAAGGAAGAATATGTGAGTCTATCCGTCCACTTTTAACAACCGAAATTATCACTCACTTAAATTTGACTAGTTTAGTCCATATATGATCTTATGACTTATAATTAATGTTATCAAAGTTTAGATGATCATTCATAACCATTTAAATGGTTAGGATATTTGGATATATAGTCTTGACTGTTGAGTGGTAAATTAATTCTAGGAAAATTTTGGTTGTAAGTAATTCTATGCACCAATACGCGCACCCATCCAATTTGATTAATCAGAAAATTAAACTTTAATAAAAATGATACCAATTTGAATTTTGAATATGAAGACAGCATCATTGGTATGCAGATCAGTACGCAAATTCGCTTGTACCAAAAATTTTCATTCTAGTCTTTTAGTTTTTATTCAAGCTAGTACCAATTAATTAAGTTCTAACTTATTATTGAAATAAATTTTGAGCTAATTAATGAATGGTTTCTTTAATTGTTTTAATGGAATTTGAGCTAATTGCTTACAAAATAAATCAAAATGAAGATAATAAAACTATAGAGAAAAAACTTTAATAATTAAGAAAATAGTTTAAATTAAAGAACTAATTGAAGAAAAAAATCTAGGCACCCACCATGGTACTATTGAAGAGACGATGTGTAATTTTTTTTTTTTTCATTTTTTGTTAGTTTTCTTAATTCTTACTTATTTTTAACTGTTTTTAGTTTTGCATTTTTTTAATAATTTGTTGTGACACGTAGATGGTACGAGGGGTGCTACATGCCCTTTCCGCGCACCCAATGTCGGTGGGTAGCCATAGGGGTGTAAAAAAAAACCGGTAAACCGGACCGGACCGAACCAAACCGGTGGCATTAGTCTGGTCCCAAGGTTGGTTCGGTCCAGTATCGATTTTAATTTTCTTAAAACCGGTCAAAATCGGTCCGGTTTCAATTTTTCTTTTTCTAAAACTGGACCGGACCGGACCGGACCGATTTATATATATTTTTTAATTTTTTATATTGTCTTTATATATAATATATAACTATATATAAAATAGTTTTATATTATATGAAAAATTACTAATTAATATAATATTAAATTTTAAAATTTTATATCATTTTACTTATTGTATTAATAATTATACTAATATTATGTAGTGCATATTAATAGTTATACTAATATTAGATCACTATATATTATAATATACTATAATATATCATTATATTATATATTATAATATATCATTATAGTTTATAACACAATTATAATATATATTATAATATACTACAATATATTATCACTATAATATTATATACTATATTATAAAATATTTATATAGTACATTAAAACCGGATCAAACTGGACCGGAAATCGATAAAACCGGAGTACCGGTTTAGGAGGGTAACCGGTGCGTAATCGGTTTTGAAAAATACAAAACCGGTACATACCGGTTTGATCCTAAATTTTATCCAAAACCGGACCAAACCGGACCGGTTACACTCCTAGATAGCCACCCTTCTCACAAATTTTATAAGAAAAATAGATTTTTGCATTATCTAAATTCGTCACAAAAAATATAGAACCAGTTGCAATTACATATTAAACCACCCCGGCCCCACTTGCTAAGGATGCTAGCTTCCTCATGGCATATGTGAGCTATTTTGGTTCAAATACCTTGACAAATGACATTGATGATCAATGTGTTAATTTGGCACGTCTTCTTGAACAGCATATGTAAACTGCAAAGACTAAAGAAGATTGACATGAGAGAGTCTCCACAGATTAGGAATCCATCAAATTCTGCTGCAATCATTGCGTACGTCATGCATGTTGTATGCGAAGACTGAAGAGGAAGTTTCTTGGCCTTGAAGTTACTGGCCGTTAAATGAGGGAACGTGATAAGATTAGGAGAACTTGCATGTGTTTGGAAAACACAAGGAATTTTCCATTGCCTAATTAACTCTCTTTCTTGACTTTTATGGCATCTGCTTGGATAAAAATCAAATCATGTGTTCGGTGTTATATTTATTATAGACCGTGATATTAAATATGTGAATTTATTGAATATGAGTTATTATATATTTTAATGAACCATTATCTCAAAGAGATACATTGGTTCAGTGGTAATGTTGTGTTGTTTCAATTGAAAGGTTAGGAGTTTGAAACTCTACAAGTATACTTTGATTTATTTTGTGGAATAAATAAAGTGTTGAACTTGGATAGGCACCAAGCATGGGCCGAACCGGTTGGGCCAAACAGGCATGATGATTGGGCTGAAAGGGTACCACGCATGGGCCGAATAAATACAATGCCTGCGGTGGGCTGAAGAGGCATCACGCATGGGTCAAACTGGCCCGGATGAAGAAGACCCACTTGAAGAGTGCAATGCTGCAAAATAATTTCAACAGAAATGTTGAATAAGTATAATTCGAACCAATTATCTTCCTTCAAGAAGAGAGGTGTCCAACCACTTCACTAGGCACATTGTTTGGTTTCTAAATGAAACAACATGACATTTAAACTATAACTACCAGTTGAAAAATCACAATTCTAGTTGAAAAGTCACAAGCTAAGAATTGTGATTTTTCACATGGTTTCACTTCACCCTCTATAAATAGAGGATGAGATTCACGAATTTATTCATTCCATTTTCTCATTTCTTCAGTCATTTACACAATTTTGTAGAGAAACTCTGAAAGAAAGACTTCAAACATGTTATCTGCAGTTGGAGACTTTGTTGTATCCTGGAGGTGAATTACCTATAACTTGGTAGCAAATTCTTTCGAGTAATGGCAATTATCACCTTAAAGATAATGTTATATACACCTCAAAGTCGCATTTATTTTTTCAGATTAATGTATCCCACACAATTTTCTTCAACATTCGGTAGCCAGCCTATAGTATTTCGGCTTGATCATGAGCTTCTTAAGCAACGTACGTGCTTAAATGATTAGAATACATAATTGATCACTCAAATTAATAATAAAAGAAGAGTACAGAATTCTCATAATTTCAGTCCTAGAAATCTAATTCTCCATATATACTCAACTTTCTAATCAAATTAGTAAGGATCTTCGGACCAGACATTTTTAGAGTGTGTAAGGCACGCATGGCTGCATAGCGGCTCTGGCCATGCTAGTCTAGCACCAGATTAAATTCTTTTACACTTGTCACTCTGTCAATGGGGCCGGGCCAATGCGGTATATTTAATGGACTAGTAATAATTAATGACACTAATATATAGAAAGATCAAAATGATCAAGCTAGGTCGAAAGCAAAAAATGTATAACCTAATTAATAACATGTTGCAAGAAGCTAATTGACTATAGTTCGAGTCCTAAAGTTAGAACGGATATTCGGAAGTAGCTAGCATACCACTTCCTTATACGTACGCTGTACCAGGCTACCAGCATTAATAGTTGGAAGACCCAATGCCATTTTCTGGTGTGGGTGGGGACATACTGATGACTCTAATTCATACATGCATTGATTATCAGCAAGAAGGCGGAAAGCTGAGAAATCATCCTAAGAAACGTGTGGAGCCCTTCATGGTCGATCACAGATTCGACGTAAGCGTCATCCTCCTCCTCAATAGTTACTTTATTCCGAGTCTGGATTCATCTGCATGTAAGCACGTAGCTTGCTTCTTTCCTGTCGGTTTCAGTGCGAACATCTTGTCGCGTTCAAACTTCACGTCCACGACGCGTTTCAGCATTGTCCGCGTCATATGCAGACCACTTCATCCATATCGTTTAAGAAAAAATCTATTCTTTATCTAATTTCTCTTCGCTCTCATCATCTTATAATATAATATTAGATAATTAAAGATTATTATAAATAAAATATAAAAAAATAATTTCAAATCATCTAATAACACATAATGAGATGATAAAAATATAGTAAAAATTAAGATGATGAGTAGCATTATTTTTAAACATTTTAGTAAGTACTGTACTTTACATAAGAATTTAATTTTTTGTTAAAATAAAGAGTAATGATACATGACATCCAATTAACCTTTTTTCCAACCATGATCGATATAACCATATTTTAAAATGAGCATATTTTTATAAAATAATCTTATTTTTATAAGTTATTTTATCATAAGATTGATACGTAAAATTTAATTATTATTATTATTTTTTTTTTTTTTTGGGAGTCTGGGTTTTATAGATAAATCACACCAGAGTTAGTCAAAGATGCTGCGTGATTACTTTTTGAATAATGGTGGGTTTTTTGTCATCTACTCTTTTTATTATTGTTTTTAATCATCCGTCTGATATGGGTATAATGCCCTAAATTATTCATCGTGTTCATGAATCTTAGGTCTGTTCTTGTTTGTTTTCTGAAGTATAGATAAGCATAATGCACAATGACTTCATCAGGCGATGATTCAAAAATGAGAAGTGGCCAGGAATATTCATGAAAAGGTAGTTACAGAGATGGAACCTAATGTATTTTGCTAAGGTCGGCAAGATTAGGTCCACTCTTCCTTTTGGCAAGATTATAATATTTGATTGCAGTGGGAAAAAGAAAAAACAGTGACATATACAGAGATTAAGGTTCCGCGTATGGTTGATTATTTATACTTGCAAGTCATGTCGAGGATACACATTTCGCATCAATCTCGTGGTTGAATTTGATTTATAAGATACAAAATTTTAAATCTCCTATAAATTATATTTTGTCGTGTTGCGTAAATATTTGTTCTTCGCATTAACTTGTAAATAAAATTTTTCATCATGAAAATAACTATTTGCTTACCTTATTAAACTCTCGGTTATACAAATCAAATTATCTCATCATATCATTACAACTTTTCTAAACTTCCATACAAAATACAATAAACAATTTAACTTTTTTATATCTAGAAATAAAAATTATATTTTAATAATATTTTATTTAATTTTCAAACTTTCATAACATATTATCTTTTCAAACTTTCATAACATATTATCTGTATAACTAAACGAGATCCGACAAGTTTCTTATGTCTACTAAAAGTTGCAGCATTTTTGATAAGATCTAATTTGCATCTCATGTCCAATTTGATTGTTAAAATGGATGATGCATAAACTCCCTATCACAATTTTAATATTTTAATGAGTTTTGCTAAATAGATTTTTTATAGCACAAATCATAACACGATGTGTCAATAATTAAGTACACTTGTCAATCTGTAATTGGAGAAACAGTGAGGTTCAATTATCTTGTATACATATATTTGGGAAATAATTCTAGCTCAAATTATAAGATAACTACATAATTAAATAAAGAATAACCCATACACCAGACAGTATCCACGTAGTATAATTTGATTAAAAAAATAAATTTTAAAATTTGATTCTTACAAATCAAATTATGCCATAAAAACTTACATAGATTGCACTCTAATGAAGAAGCTCCAACCAAAGACTTGAGTTTTTCTTTTTTCGGTTCCTCGGCTTCTGATTGTTTAATCAATAACTAGGGAGATTCTTAAACATGCAAAACATGATCACAAGAGCCACCAATCCAGCATTTAGAAAACATTAACAAAAACAAGTAATGATCCACTAGTATCTGAATTCCAAAATCCAGGTGCAAACCTAGCAACATATCCAAACCTCATCTGTTGGTTTATGAGTTACTTCCCTTTTCCACATAGCACAAGATTAGAAAGAATACCCAGTTCCCCTTCTACCAATGCCTGCAGAAGCCAAACCCCGCAAGGGTTCCATGCATTTGGCTACTGGGAAAATAAGGGTCTTCAGAGAATCGGGTAGGGGGTAAAGAAGCCGAAGACATGGACAATCAAAAACCGATATGGATCTATCCACTAGATCCTACAAATTATCGGCAGGCTTGCATTGGTGACAATACAATCTATATATAATTAGAACACACCTACTTTTACACATAATAAAACCAATACTTTTTTCCTAGCATATAGCTATAATATACACGAGGGTAAGAGTTATTTAGAGAAATCTGCTAGGCATATACTCATTTATCCTTAAAGGCAGGCCATAAAACTCAGCATTTCTCACTTCTCCATCCCTATTTTGGAAGGGAACCAACCACGGCAGTCCTCTCTCCTGAATTGTCTGCTTCCACTCTAGCGTGTTATCAAGCAGCACGCCGATGATTATCGCCACAGTTGGTGGCGACGAGAATATTGTGTTAACGATGTTGTCGAACTGCAACAGTTACAAAATTGACATAAAATCAGGCCAACGCAAAACATGTTAACTACGGTACTGATGAATTAGAAGCATGAAGATTTTTTTTTCTGGCTGGAATGTAACCATCTTTATGTTGTCTCACAACACAGACTACCCTAAAGTCTTTTTGGAGAGACATTCAAACTATGGAGTATGAAGGACAACGACTAAAGACTTTCAGATAATGTAAATAGTCATATAGAATCATACTAAAACTACCACACAGAGGAGCATAATTAGGCTTCAACTTAAGGTTGATTCAAACTAAAAATACCACTCAATCATTACCAAGACCGTTTAATTGTATGCGATTTGAGTATTAAATGCATAAGACAGTAAACCCAGTGTGTGTAGGTAAAGTAGCTAGCAACATAAAATGTTTTGCTAATTCAGCACATCTGGGGAAGGTTGAGGCAGAAAAAACTACATTAATTTATTGATTGAAATGAAAGCACTGTAAGGATCTTAATATTGATAATTGTGTTACCTGCACGAATAGGAATAAATAGATTTTCTTAGATTTAAGCAGGATATAGAAGAGCAAGTAGATTGCCACAAGGCTCAGGCTCAATTCCTGCTATTTCTATTCCTACCTAAGAGAATGAGAGTAAGCACAATATCTGTTTGTACGTATCGTTTTTTTTTTTCCCCCTGCACTATAGGTGCAGATTCGGTTATCAGTACTTTTGACAAACTTTTTTACACCCCATCTGAAACCTTTACCTCCCTATAAGATGCCGAGTCAAAATTGTATGAGATAAAAAAAGAGGATTAAATACTGCAAAAATAAGTATTAAAAAACAAAAAAGAAGGGGAAAATGACATCAAAGTATATTCTACTTACCCATCCACTATCTGTTCTAACTGGCCCATGACCATTATTCTGATCGGTTTTCAAGACAAAATATTGAGGTATAGATATTCCAAGGAACAGGGACAGGCCCAAAACGTATTGGTTTCTCAAGGAATTATTGTTCGTGAACTGCATGAATGAGATCCCAACAGCAGCTGTGAATAACAAAACGGAAGAGCAAATTTCAGAAGACATGAACAAGATTAAAATAGACCAAGTCCAATGATAGAAAAATCACTCACCAACAATGCCTAATAAAACACAGTAGGCTGCAGCAAATATTGGTATAGGAATGGATGCAAAGAAGGCACCAAATTTCCCTGAAGACATGAAGGTAACATAATTATATATGAAATGAATAAAACCTAGGATGATAGGTTACAGGTAAAGCATTACCTATAACAAAAAATGGTTACAGGTAAAGCATTCACATTAGAAGTAGAAAACAAACCAAATATGGAGAAGAAGATCATGAAAGCAGTTGAAATCTGCACCACTCTTCTGCTCCCTATGTGAGTCAGTCCAAGGAGGCCAACATTTTCACTGCAATATCATCCCAACAAGTATGTAAAGCAAGTATCTACTTGTTCCTACAGTCCATGAGCAGTGATCTTCTGGCAGCCACAGGATTTAATTTAACCATCCAGTGTTACTCACAGAAAAATTTCAAATGATATCACCTTCTATATATAACATAACAGAGAGGCACAAGCCTTGAATAAAAGTTATTTTACAAGGTGCCATGATCTTACAGACATGGCTCCTCTGTAAGGATCTAGACCTGGAAATTTCAGGCAGCCACGGGTCCCTGACACCCAACAGGACCCCAGAGAGTTCAATGGAATGGCCAAACCATTCCAGGACCCAAGAGTTTTTCTTTGTCATTCATTTGCCGGAAAGATTTTAAGTCGTAAGATTAATAAAGACCGGAAACAGATTAATCATTAGAGCTTACACAGATGCCGTAGTACCAACTGCAGCACCAAATATGCCTTCAAGCAGCAAGAAAATACCCTGCATTTGAAGATATAGCATTAATATGCAGCATAACTGCTAATGAAAAATCCAGATTCATTTCAGCTGCTATTATAGCAATGAGAGAGAGAGAGAGAGAGAGAGAGAGTAACGCCCCAATAGAAGGCCCAAGCCACACGGTCTATACTTTAAAAGGACTAGTCAATGATACAATTGGAGCCCCATTGGAATATTATAAAGAGCAATAATTTCTCATTTCCAAGACTTTTTCATTCATTTCAGTAATATTTTCTCTTACCTATCAAAAAAAATAAAAAATAAAAAGTAATGTGAGTTCACATTCACCACCTACCCTTATCATTATCATATGGGGTATTACAATTTACCCCTCTTAAATTTCTGACATCCTTGTTGGGTCAATTCATCGTAAGTGGTTTGGCTCAAGTCCCACATTTCTGGTTAGGATAGGCTCTGATACCATTTGTAATACCCTAATAGAAAGTCTAATCCACATGACCTATTTTCCAAAATGACTAGTCAACGATACAATTAGAGCCTCATCGGAACATTATAAAGAGCAAGAATTTTTCCTTTCCAAGCAATGTGAGAACCCATACACCATCTACTCTTATCCTTATCATATGGGGTATCACAGAGAGAGAGAGAGAGAGAAGCATGACAGTCTATGGCTGTACCTGCAGGCCAATACTTCGGCTGAGAACATGTGCTGGAGGAGGAGTTGCACCTGAAAGACGTGCTGCTGCAAAAAATACTCCAGTTGACTGCCAAAAGTTTAATAAACATTTCATCATGGAAAAGGGAACAAGAAACTAAACTAAACTTTCAGATTCCACATCAATGATAAATGTTCTAACGTTTAAACACTAGCTAGGCTTTTGGAAATCCTGTACAAAGAGGTAAAATGGTGATTTCTGGAATAGTGATAAAACCTCTGCAGATGTAACAAGTGCTGCCCCTATCATTCCAAAGACATGGCTCGCTCTGAATATGGGAGTACCCCACTGAAATGGGTAAGGAATTTTAATCCTATAAAGGAAAGAAACCAGGTTATGCACCAGAAATTCATGATTCTACCGAAGCGGTGTTGTGATCCCATATCTGGACATACCAAGGAGCAGATTGTATAAGGTACGAACGATCTGTGCGGCAACTCGTCTTAGTCAGCTCTCTTACATTGTTGTAAGCACCAGCCACAGTGAGGATAGCTGCAAAAGCCCAGACAATACCAATACAAAAAAGCAAACCAAACCTCTCAACAATGGAATGGCCCATAGGAAGAACATGCTTTAAATACCGCACCAAATACTGCACCAAAAAGTATAACAGTTCATCAGACTTGCAGAGAGAATATTGGCATCAAGGTGCAAGTTTGAGAAAGATATCTAACCTGCTGGATAACAACCAGCAGAATAAGCATGGGCAGGCCAATCTCCACACAGTTGGCAAGCTGTATAGGCAATAGGACAGATATGGGTCAGAATAATTTATTTTCGATGCCACTGAGTTATTTGAATGCTCTTTAATCGAAATTACCAGCGGGAAGCCCCTCATGAACAGACCAAGGCCCACTAAACAAACCACTGGTACAAGAACAATGGGACTGAATAACCTGGGGAGGAGAAAAGCAAAGTGGGAACAGAGAAAAAATAAAAACAAGAGCCTGAAAAAACTGGGACTAATTTTCAAGCCCGAATCCTTAAGATGAAAAGAGTAACAACCAAATTTTAATATCATTATTATGTACCTTGTCAAATTCCCCCATGCCTTACTAAATCCAAGAATGATGTTGAGAAAGGAAGATACAATTAGGGATCCTTGAATCGTTCTCATGGTGTGGACAAACCTCTGCAAGCATCCTAATTACAATCATCAAACAATCCTCTGCCTTGAATACTCAAAACTTGTAAACGCCAGACCCACTTAAATCGAGAATAAGGCAACACAATTTGATGGTAAACCCACCAAGCATGCACCTCAATTGTCCACAAATTTAGTAATCAGCTGGACAGAGATACATGCAATTGCTTTATAACATCACCAAGTTAGGAATTCAGAGGACTTGCAAGTGAAAAGGTAAAGAAAAACCAGGATGGCCTCAAATAAGCGCGTCAACATTCAAGATTTTCAAAAGAATTCATCAATTAAACATGTTAATCAAGAGAATTAACCACATCCACGAGATCAGCAGACGATAACTCCTAAACAATAAATAACCAGATAATCTATGACATCTAAAGCTCATTCAGATAAAAAAAAATAGTACTACCATAATTCCGAGGGTGTGGTGCATAGGACCGGGGTTAACTTTGCAGGAGTGAGTCCGAAGGGCCCTACCTTGGAGGGGTTCTCCGACATCAAAATAAAAAAATGGTTCTACCATAAAGTTCAAAGAACTCTATAATGATGATGTAGCAAAGTGTCAAGACTTGTATTACCAAGAGAAGAGAGAACGACTAGACATGCAACAATTTATCCTAGGATGTTTCTACCTTTCTAGTACTTAGTAGTCACATATTGCCTGAATCTTTACGTACCTCATGCTCAGATGTGAAGTCCTCATCACGTAAATCATTGATAATCGCTAAAACTGGTATGACGAAAGCATAGGATGCACCCATCACTGTAGGAAGCCTTGACCCAATAATCGTTTGAAGCAGTGTGTTCAGTCCCGACATAAAAAGTATTGTTTGAATAACACGGGATTTATCACCCTGCTCGCATAAACAGTGAATTTTGAATATTGGGATTAAAGCAAAGTTGCAGTCCATCAAATTGAGCTTTGATAACATGTTTGGGAGTGTTTATATATATATATATACATATACATATATATAGTAACTCTAGTTGAAAAAAAATGATATGGTAGACAAATACTTACATGGCTCCCGCCCATGCGAGGCACTAGAGTACTAGCAATCAGGACCGTAGTTCCAAGCATTACGATGTAGTGCTGAAAAGCCAGCAACGATGATTCCACTGTAATATTTACATTGATTAAAAGTAATTAGTTTAAGGCATAAAATAAATAATAAAAATCTAACTATTCTCAGTAACTTAATCTTTTGAGATAAGTTATAATTTCATTCCATAACATAAGTGCTGAGTTTAGATCCTAACTCTACGCTATTTTTTTAATTAAATATTTCTCAGTTTAGGCCCTCTAGAGTTCGGCCCTCTAGGAGTTCGGCCCTCTAGGAGTTCGGCCCACGCGTGAGGGGAGTGTTAAAATAAAAAATAAAACCTTTCCGTCAAACTTTTTGGGACAGGCGATTCTACAATTAGTTTCACACGGTACAATTTAAAATGAGCACAAATTACTAACAGAAAGGCCGCTCATATCTATACTAGAAATTAAACATAATACGATGAAAAGAGAAAAATAATCCAGGATTACGAAAGAAAAAATAATAGGCAAAATTAAGACGGGAAGAATCCACAAAGAAATAAGGTATATGAAACGAATTTGTGTGATCCTCTCACAACCCACCATATAGATGGGGGCATTACAGCTCACCCAACAAAAATAACAACAAAAGCACCAACCTTTTGATCAAAGAATCTTAACTTTACCCTTTTTGTTCTTTTGCAGAGCTAAAAAGAACCAGTAACATTATATTCAAGTGGAAATACCATATCAAACCGCAAAGCGAGATCGAAGAGAAAAAGCGGAGGGAGAAGGAGAAAGAGAGATACTAACGCCATGAAGGGTTGGAGTGGATGCAGAACTGGAGATGCTGGAGTTGATCGGAGGGAGGATAAACGGGACCCCTTGCTGCTCCGAGAGGGAGAGCTTGGGACGGTGGAGGCGCCTGCGTTGGCTGTGGCGGGTGGTTATGCTTATGACCCGTTTCCGCCATCTCTCTGTTATTTTTCTTTGTTTATTAGTCGTTAAAGCAAGTCCACCAGCTGATTTCTTCAGGGAAGGGAAAGGAAAGGAAAGTTAAGAAGGGAGTCTAGGTGATTTACTAACCTATAAATATCTAAGCACTTTCAGAGAAAGAGAGAAGGGGGGGTGGAGTTTGGGATTACGTTAAGGTTGTCGTGTACCGAGGAGAGCATAAGGCTTAAGCAGAGTGTATGGGCAGAAGGCAGGGGACTTCAGCTTACGAGGAAGCCGGTATCTCATACCTGTCGTTCCTACATGCTTTATCCGACCAAATTAGCCTTCAATTTTCTCCAAAATAGCTTCTTTGCCATCGAGGTTGAACATGCCTATGGCTATTCCGTCTTCCGGAAGTTCCGAGACCGAGTTTGCTGTACATACGTTGTATTAACAATGAAAAAATCTAACAACTCACCGCCTCACTTATTACTCGTTTGTTTTCGCATACATATAAATAAGAAAATAAGATTAAATAAATTAAAATGAAAGTTAAAAATTAAATAAAATATTATTAAAATATTTTTTAAATATTATTTTTATTTTAAAATTTTAAAATATTGAATTATTTATTTTATTTTATATAAAAATTTTAAAAAATTATTCTTTGGTGCTTGTTTGGACAGTTAGTTTTTTTTAAATGTCATTTAAATATAAATATTTTTAAATTTTAAATTTTTAAATTTTTTATTTAATCGTTACCTAATCATTATTCAAACATAAAATCTAATATAACTTCCTATTCAAACAATTTTTTAACTTTATAATATTTTTATTTAATTTTTTCCTCTCATTTTCTAAAATCCAATAAAACATCTTAAGTCAAAATATTTCACTACTATTTATAAATATTTTGAGATGATTTGAATTGAGATCATAAATTATGTTGGGTAACGAAATGAAATGAGAAATCATGATAATTCTGTTAATAATAGTTAAATAATTTGTAAATAACAATGAAAAGATTTTAAGTTAAGATATTTTATTAGGCTTTGGAAAATGAGAGAAAATTTTGAATAAGAATATTATAAAGTAAAAAAAAAAATTTAATATAATTTTTTTTAAAATTTTAAAAAATTGTATTACTTTTTGTGTTTTGTTTAAAAATTTGAAATTTTGTATAAGATTTTGTTTTGAATAATGTAATGATTAGATAGAAAAGTTAAAGATTTTAAATTAAAGAATATTTTGTATTTGAATTATATTTATCAATAATATTATAAATTTTTTTAGTAATATTTAGAAATTTGAATAAATATTTCATCTCATCTCTATTGTCGAGTAAGGCTAAGAATCCAAATGAGTCATTACCCTCCAAAATAAAGGGTGTGGAAGTGTCATTTATTGTATCTTTCTTTATAGTTTGATTGTGATTCATCTAAAATTGATAATTCGGAGGGATTGATTTGTGTATTTATTTACTCTTTCATATGATTTTTTTATATATAGGGGTTAGATATTCTAACTTAGTTTTTCTATTTAAAAACTAAGTCTTATGGCATCTGGTTCAAAGGACTTAAGTTTCATGTTCCCGTCTTAGCTTGAATGTGGAGGGTTTTTCCTATTAACTTAACTAGATTCGAGAGATGTAGAGGGTTTTTGATTTTTTTGATTTATTTTTTTTATATTTTTAAATATTTTTTTAAAAATAAAAAAATTCATACCATTACTGAAACGAAGGAATCGCTCTTACATGACTTTTTCTAACGCGCTCGAACAAAGTAAAAGAGAAAGTGGGCTTCAGAGGGACCTGCCTCGTCAAACCTCGGATTTGATGATAACCTTCAGCGTAACGTTTTATTAAAAAGGAGAATATTCTCCGTATTCAATAGCAACATACGCAAGTGATCGCCAAGATCTTTTGAATCATTTGATAATATCTTTGATTTTTTATTAAGAGAAATCAAGTATCGAATCTCTCTTTTCATCTATGAGTAAAAACAAAAAGGATATTTAAGTCAACTAAAATAACGATTAATGAAGTCTAGACTTCCAAATAGCTTGAAGACCAAAATAAATAGGCTCTAAGGGGTAGTTGCGCAACTTTTCTTTATTATTTATAAAAAAATAATTTAATTATAAAAAGATTATATAAAAATAAATTTATAAATTGATATGACTTGATGAGATATGTCAAATTGTAAAATTACTTTTATTATAAAGTAAATTTCTATGAATCCATATCAATTTATAAGTTTAAATTTATGTAATCTATTTATGTCTGTAATCATTTTTTTTTATTTATTTATAACCTATGACACATAGTAATCTTAAGTATAAATTTCAAATAAACAAGTTTTATATAATTTTTTTTATAAAAAATGGATTTTATTAATAAAAAATAGTTTTTAACTTTTTTACACATTTTTTAGATAAGGCCTAATTTTTGTTACGAGAGTTTACATGTGACTTGTCTATAAATCATTTCATTTACACATAACCTTTATAAAAATAACAGTGGATACCCCACAAATAATACCAATGCATGTAAACCCATTTTGGAGAAGGTACCAAATTATTGAGAGGGTCCCTGCCAGCAAACAAACAGACCATAAGGTCTGCTTTAGTTTGAACAACTTCTCTGGTGTACCCCATGACTTTTAACTTGGCTTCAGATCATGCATGTAAGGTATTGGATCCACTCTTAACACAATATATATATATACATACTAATAATATTATGAACAATCATAGAATGTATAAATATTATATAATTATTTTGAAAAAGAGTAAGATTTATTAATAGAAAATTTACTTTTTTATGTGGACTTTATATTTATATATATATTTTTAAAATAATTATACAGCACTTATACAATTACGACGTAACTACCATTTCTTTTAAAACACTAATGAAAACCTTTTATTGTTCCTCTCTCTCCTCAAAAAGCATGAAAAGAACTATTGCAACGAGCATGGAGCTTGTCCTTTCGTGTTAGCTTAATAGTGCATTAGGATATTATGTAAAAGGTCTATTGAAATCTTCTCTTGATTTTTTTCAAAGGAAAATTGTAAGGCTACCGTTGGACGCTAGGTCACTGTTGGCCAAAAAAAAATTTTTTTTAATAATTAAGAAAAACTTGTTTAATATTATTATAAATTTTTTATATTTTTTTAAAATATTTAAAAATATTAAAAAATAATTTGAAAAAAAAAATAAAAAAGCAAAAAAACCTTTTTACAAAGCGGTGGCTTCCAGCTAGCGGTGACTGTAGCACTGCTCTTTTTCAAATTCATGCCATCATTAAAAAAAACTATTCCTTTAGAATTGGCAAATTATTCAGCGAAGACAATGAAAAAGTGTGATATGCAATATCTGTTTGCTCACTAAAACTGGTTGTTGAGATATCTAATCCAATCCACAAGTCCTAACTTCTTATCCCATTAGCCTTTTTGTCTAGTCAATTTTGGAATCATTGTATCTTTTGTTAAAACTAATTGGCCCTCTCGCTTTTGGACAACAGCTAGGGTTTTGTTTCTAAGCAAGTTATTTTCTGCAATATAGAGTTAACAGCTGTTTTGTACTACTGTAGTTTATAGAGAAATTTTTTATAAATTATATTGTCAGTATGTAGAGCACGTGATTAAATAATATATTTTTAAGATATAATTTCATTTAAATGAGAAATTTTAAAATTTAAACTTTATTATTTAAATAATATATATGATGTATTCTATTGATAAACTTAAAAATAGAATAACTCTTTAAAAAAAAATTGCTTTACTTTGAAGAATTGCTGTGCAAAGCATGTGCTCGCAAGTGATTTGTGAATTATTACATCGTGGGGAGGTGATGTGAATGCTCCTAATCAACAAATCGAGTACAGTGGGATGATTGAAAAAAAGACAGCTCATTACTTTAATGAATAGTTGCACTCGACTTGTATAAACTAGATTTGAGTATAGCTCATTTATGATTAGAATAAAGTTAATCTTGTATAATCTCAAAGATTCTCATTTTATGTGGCAAAGGTCCATGTCAATAATTATGATTTGATGTATATTTTCTTTGTGGGGGCGGTAAATAAAAAAAATTAAAAAGAAATAAAATAAGAAAACTTTTTTTGAGAGAGATTCTATTTCACCAATCGAGTCACAAGCATCTAACATATTCATATCTAACGATTTTTTACATGGTGGTGATGAAAGAAATAACTTGTACAAATTGTCTAAACTCATGTAACTTTATGATCTTCTATTATTTTGTAAGAGATTATTTATAATTTTGTAATGTCAAACATTTTAAGTATTTGGAGAAACATAAAAAAAGAGAAGTGATCAATCCTCTTTCTAATGTGATAAATATAATTAAATAAATGAAATCATGGCGAAATATAAGTATTGATATAGAAAGGTATTGGTGCACATATGTATTATTGTGTGTGTATATATATATATATATGTATATATATATATTTGATGTTAAGGAACCTCTCCAAGGTAGAGGACTCTTCGGACTCCCCCTTAGAGAAAACCTCAACCTCGTATACCGCATTCTCGAAAGTAATCATTATATATATATATATATATATATATATATATATATATATAT